>JAIUZE010030961.1:0-15301 GCA_022085475.1 Heliosperma pusillum | reverse complement strand
TCGAGCGAATGAGTCGGATTCCTTATGCATCAGTTATAGGATCGATCATGTATGCCATGATATGCACACGTCCAGACGTGGCATATGCATTGAGTATGACGAGTCGTTACCAAGGCAATCCAGGTGAAACCCACTGGATAGCTGTTAAGAATATCCTTAAGTACCTACGGAGGACTAAGGATTGGGTATTGACTTATGGAGGTGACACTGAGCTATGCGCAACCGGTTACGCAGATGCCAGCTTCCAAACGGATCGAGATGACTCGAAATCTCAGTCTGGATTCGTTTTTACTCTTAATGCCGCTGCGGTCAGCTGGAAAAGCTCCAAACAAAGTGTTATAGCAGATTCTACGACTGAGTCCGAGTACTATGCTGCTTCAGAGGCTGCGAAGGAAGCTATATGGATGCGTCAGTTCTTACAAGGACTAACTGTAGTTCCTAGTTCGGATGACCCGATCACCATCTATTGTGATAATAGTGGTGCCATATTCCAGGCTAAGGAGCCCAAGTCCAGCAACAAGTCTAGGCATGTACAACGGAAGGCTCACATGATCCGAGATTACGTGGAGCAAAGGGAAATAGTGATAGACAAGATTGCTACGGATGATAACGTTGCAGATCCTCTCACTAAACCGTTAAGATATGATAAGCATGAAGGGCACGTTATTTCCATGGGAATTAAGCGTGTTCCTGAGTTGTATTAGTTGTTTTATATGGATTAGACACCTGTATCTTTTTCATAAAAACTATCTATGAAATCCTCGTTTTGTTTTATATTTTGTTTTTCATGTGGGTTGTACTGACAACATTGAACACCACAAAGTGAACTGAATTACATTATATTTTTTTTTGGTCCGTAATCGCCTACATGAGCTGATAACTCTGGCAATTATTCTGTGAAGTCGATTGATGGTGGGTTCAACGAGCCATAAGTCAAACAGTTGACTGATCGATCACAGATGCGTGTTATAATGATACTGCGCAGAACATTTTGTGACGACGTTATGGAGTCCTAAATGTTTCAGAACAGTAGGTGCCAGGTCGTGGATAGGACATCCATAGTGTTCCTAGAGTCGATTCTTTTGACTATCGACCGTCTCTTGAGATAAAGGCAGTTTTTGGGTGACTTTGGTTTCTTTCTCATGGTCGACCGTAACAGGAGGCTAAGTAGATTTTCACTGGGTCATTTCATACTGCGCTTGTATCTTCAAGTTTCGAGTTGAAGAAAATATCCCACCTTTATCAGGATATGATATTTCTCAGGGCCACTCGAGGAGCTGTAACTGAAATGCATGGCCATGCTCGAATGAAAATTCGTTTATCATTTAAGTTACTCTCTAGTCGGGGAAACCACTCTTGATAGAGATCACTTGTAAAATACGACCTTTGTGAATACGGACTTTGCAAATTGTTTTACATTGAGTGGGAGAAATTTATTATGGATATGAGAATCGGTTATCGCACATACACTTGTACGGACAAGTGGGAGATTGTTGGAGCCAGTGTCCTCCCGTTAGTGCAATACATAAGAATTCTCTTATAGGTTCACAGGTAATACGTTGTATACTTTGTATTGTAATCAGTTTGATTAACGTTATATCGATAACGGTTGGCTTGCTAGATAAGTTTGACGTATTGTTCATACAGATGGCGGTGATCAACTGGTCCCTAAAGTCACCCTAAAGGATTTTGATTGGGGGGAGAATGTGAATTATTTGAGAAAATAATCAGTGAGTGCCTTATTAAAATGACTAAAGGTGAGTCTGGGTTGTTTTGGACTAAAGGTTAGTCATTTGATATGAGATAATTATTTTAATAACGATTAAATAATGTTAGCTAAGACGAATTAACTGTAATTCGTAATTAAATATAAAATGTTATATTTAGTTATAGTATATAATGTGAGCTTAAACGAATTAAAATGTTAATTCGTAATTAAACATAAACCGTTATATTTAATTAGCGGGATTATAAATATACCGATATTTATAATTGAAGTATATATTATACGATTGTCATAATAATTGTTTTGTTAATATATCCACTGCAAAATATTGTAATGGACCTTATTAATATATGAGAACATATTAGACAAATATAATATGTATAACATTATATTAAATGGAAGCGAATATAACCGAAAAAAGTGACTAGATTACTCCTTGGAATTTCGGTCAAAATGGTAACAAAATAAGAGAAAAATAACCCTTATTTTTCTCCAAGTGTGCCGTGACCTAGGGAGTATATGAAAGAGTTTTACTCATTCTAACTCTCTAATTATTCATCATCAATTTCACATCTCAAAAAAAAAGAAAAAGATACAGACTCTTTTCTCTCTAATTTTTCTAGCCATTACAAGGGCATATCTCAATCAGTCTTGGGTGCTACGATTAGGAGGATATCTACTTTGATATCTGTTCTTAGGCCGAATTTACGAGGACTAAAGGTTATTCCTAATCCCTTTGTTTATTATGCAATTTCGTTTATGACCTGTTAGTCATATAAATCATAATTTCATTATAATCCTGTAAGATTAAAGGGATGTATACGGATATTTTCTCACATCTTGTTTGTCGCTTTAGTCGGGCTTCGATTTAGTGAAAATATTGCAGATAAAATAGCAAAACCCCAAAAATAATCAGGAAGCTCTGTCAGACTCATCATAGATCGAACCATATCTAATAAAGTTCAATTTCTCCTTTCGGACACACCATTTAATTAAGGTGTGCCAGGAGGAGTCCATTGTGATACTATACCACAATCTTTTAGGTGTGAATCAAATTCATTGTTCAAGGATTCACCACCACGATTCAATCGTAGGGCTTTCATCTTTTTATTCAATTGGGTTTCTACTTCATTTTGAAATTCTTTGAATTTTTCAAAAGCATCACTTTTGTGCCTCATCAAGTAGACCTAACCATATCTACTCAAGTCGTCGGTAAAAGTAATGAAGTAGTGATAACTACCTCTAGCTTGGATAGTCATTAGACCGCACACATCCGTATGTATAAGGCCTAATACTTCATTTTCTTGAGTCCCTTTTCTCGTAAAAGGAGCACGAGTCATCTTGCCTAGAAGACCAGATTCACATAAACCATAAGATTCGTAATCGAATGGTTTGAGTACTTTAGATGAAACAAGTCTCTTTATGCGTCGTTCGTTTATATACCCTAAACGACAATGCCAAAGCTATGATTGATTAGGTTCACCTGTTTTGAGCTACTTGTTTTCAACATTATAGACCTCTTTTGCAATATCTAGAACATAAATACCTCCAATAGAAATGGCCTCGCCATAAACCATTTCATTAAACGAGAAAGTACAACGATTGTTCTTAATACAAAATGAAAAACCTTCCATGTCTAACACGGTAATGGAGATAATGTTCTTGGTAAGAGTTGGTACATAATAGCAATTATTTAAATACAACTCTAAACCATTAGGCAAAAGAAGAACGTAGGTGCCCACGGAAACTGCGGCTACCTTAGCTCTTTTTCCTATGCGCAGGTCCACGTCACCCTTTGCTAGTGCTTGCGCGTCCTTCAGCCCCTGTACATGATTACAAAGGTCAGAACCACAACCGATATCAAATACCCAAGAAGATGTACTAGCAAATTTAATATCTATCATATAGAGTGATGAAAGAATTTTACCTGACGTTGTCACACAACCGTCTTTCTTGTCTTTCAAGTATTTGGGGCAGTTGCGTTTCCAATGCCCTTTGCCATTACAATAATAGCAATCCGCCTACACGTGTTTGTTGAATTTGGGCTTGGGCTTATAAAAGACCTTGCCCTTTCCCTTGCCAATTTTCTTGAAAATAGTCTTACCCTTTCCTTTGTCCTTCTTTACCCCAAGGCTCATGTTCTTCAATTTCATTGAAAGAACGTCCTTGAGTTCACTCCCACTAGCCTCCATGTCCCTCTCCGCTTGGGTGAGGAGTGCATGGAGTTCATGGAAACTCTTTTCCATGCCATTCATGTTATAGTCCACCCTAAATTGGGTGAACTTTGGTGTGAGTGAATGAAGGATTTTTCCCGCCACTAAATTGCTTCGGAATTTTGCACCCTAGACACTCTAAGGTGTCGGTGTGCTCAACCATTTTGAGCACGTGTGGGCCAAATTTTTGGCCCCATTGAAGCTTAGTGTCAAAGAATTTCGTAGCCGCCTCATATTGGAGAATTTGAGGGGCTTGCGAAAACATCGACGTAATCCTCGTGAATATCGCATATGCATTGAGAGATATCAATTGGAGTTTGAGTTTGGTGAGATTGACCAAATCAAGACATTCTTGACGTCATTAGCAACCTTCAAATAAAGGTCATATTCGGCCCGAACCACCGCGGATGATCTTGGCGCGGGTTCGGTGGGGGGCTCTTCGACCAAGTAGCGAAGCACGTTATCGGATAACGCGGCGCTCTTGATCGTTGACTCCCATTCAACGAAGTTACTTCCGTCATCTTTCAGGACACACTTGTCCATGACGGATCTCAACCATGAGTCCTTACCCAAGGTTGCGTTGTTTGATGAAGTTGACATTGTGCGAATATGGTTACTACAACAAAAAGAAATATATAACCATTCATTGTTAATTTACTTGAAAAACATTTTAACAAGTTTAGCATTTATATAATGACCTCTCACTAAATTATATAAATGATTTCAAGACCCATCTTTAAATAAAAATAGTCATCGTATGCTACCTTTATCTAGAAATGGTAAGTCATTACTTGACTAATTCTACCCTTAGAACTCTTGGTTGACGGATTTCAACTAAATCCATCTCCTAGTCCCAAGATAACGCTTATCTCTTTGAGTCCAATCCAATTTTAGCTTGTGATCGTATCACCCTACTTACCCGAGGTAAAAAGGGACCCATGAGCGTGGTAGCCCTAATGAACACGGGATTCATAGGTGTTACTAATTGGTAAGGCTAATGTCAATTTTTTAAATATGTGAGAGATCTTTTTTAATTTAGTTATTAATTCCCTACAAGTGAACTAAGTCGGTGAATTGTGAATAACGTTGAATTGACAATAACGAAAAAATAAAATGCATGTGTGACGATTTTGGCATGAGCGGAAAATAAAGCAAGCAACCAAGCAACAAAAAAATCCTAGTATGGCCACCTAGCTAATCAAACTAACTAGATAATTACAAATGTCCATAGACCTTAATTATACTCCTCTAATTATTTACTAAATTACTTGTTAATTTAGTGTTTAATGATCTATGTAACATGCATGCAAATATAAAGACAATATATAAAAGAAGAAATTTCCTCACATTGAAAAGGAAATTAAATGTGCACAATAAAAACTCCTTCTTATTGATCTTGAGCTATAAATAAGGAAGATACAAGAAAATCTCCAAATTAGAAAACCTCCTTCAAGTTGTACCAAGATGATACCAAATAATCTAATCTTATTATTAACTAGATAATAAGATAGATAAAATATTACCAATATTAATATATATTACTACCCTAGTAATACTTAGTAAATATTTGTATTATGAGAGTTTTAATGAGAGGATGAGTTTTAGAGAGAAGTGTGAATTAAGCACAAAATGAAGTAGTGAAAAATGAACAACCATTGTCCATTTTATAGACACAATGGCCGGACCTCCTAGTCCATATGGCCTCTTATTTTTGTTATTTTATTCACATGCAATGTAGTAGAGTATGCTAGTGTATGTAATGATTTTGGATGCATGATATGTCATTATCATAAGGTTGCTTGTTTGCATAAACAAGAACAATGATCATCACTACTACTACTACCATGACCGGCCACTTTAGGCTTATTTTGGTCCATTTTGATTTTTGATATTTGTCCCACAAATACTTATTAATCATAATTTACTTCATACCTAAGTTTTAAGGTTGTCTTTTTAAGATCACCACATCTTATGACCATTTTCTGATGTGAAACAGTTGTACTATTTATACGTAGTATATTTACCGCACCTATATTATTGTTTAATGTGGGACAAATAGCATCCTAACTGGTACACCATATTTTTCTATAAAATAATTAATTCTTGAATGATAGTATTATTTATGATATTTTCCTAAATTATTTTTTGATGAAGTTATAGATATTCTGTTATACTCTTAAGAATTCTGATAGACAAAACTCAAAAGGCCCATATTTGTAGCCATAAGATCATCTCATTTTGTGTAATTTTTCGATATGGGGCCATTATACTATTTATAAGTATTATATTCACACTACCTATAATACTTTTTGGTGTGGAACAAATAATATACTAAGAATTACACCAAATATGTATATGTATAAATTATATTAAAATATATACTCTAATGATAGCATTTTTACCAGAAATCTAATTATATTATGTTCATATTTTAGTTTAGAATTGTAACACCCGGAAATGTACCCTATTTTTATAGTGAAAATATTTTACGGATACTTTTCAGCAAATTTAAGTTTTAATTTAGAATTTAATGTTTCTAGTCGAATTTAGAATTTCCGAGTTCGTATTTGGAATTTCCGCGAGATTCCATGTGAATCCCGTCTTAGGGCGACTTTGACTTTTGTTGACTTTTTCTCATACACAACTCATACTCCCTCCTTAACCTATTTTTCATTCATTCAACACAACACTTACTTCTTCCTTAAGAAACCACCAAAACCCTTGCCTCCATTTTGATCCATTCTTAGAATCACCGTATCTCTTTCGTTTCTTGCTTAAATTCGCGTAAGTTCGTCTCATTCTTTCCCTCTTACCTTCCTCTATCCGTATTGATAATAAAATTACCGTCTTTCTCTCTTTTCAAACTTTCCGTCTTTCTCAAGGTGAAGTAAATTCATCTTTTATTAACTATTTGGTAGGTGGTGACCTTCAAGATCCCGACAAAGACTATTTCCTAATTGAAGAGGAGCTCGACGAGTAGTGAAGACGCAATAAGGTAACGGTGAAGGGTTACTCGATATCATTTACGTGTTTTACATGCTTTATATGTTAGAATTCGTATTTAGAATACGATTAGTAAGCTTATAATTCATGTTATTAGTAATGATTGTTGTTAGTTGATGAGTGTTGATGATGTATAATGATTGTTGATAATGATTAGAAGTTAAATATGAGAATTGAAATGAATTGAGCAAGTGGAGAAGGCTCTCGGGTGAACTGGGGTTCCCAGCCGGGTGACCGGCCGCCAGTCTGCCCACCGGCTGGGAACACATCAGTAGGAACTTTGGAATTTTGGAATTTTTGTATAGAGGTGCTCCTAGCCGGGGCACCGGCCGCCGGCCTCCAGACCGGCCTGGAGCACACTGCTCTGTTTTTGGTGATTTTTGGGTTTTAGCTTGATGCGCGAGCCGGGGTACCGGCCGCCAGTCCACTGACCGGCCGGCACTACGGCTGTATATTTTTCTTATAACTTCTAAAACTCGTAATTTATAATAGTTCACATGATTCGTTTATCGTAAAATTTTTCGTAGTCTTGTCTTTTGCTTTGTACTCTCATTCCCTTGGCTACCTCCACGTTCGTAAGGCTGGAATGTCGGAACGAGGAGGTATCCTACTGCTTAATTTCATGTGTTAGTGGGCATACGACGACGTTGTTGGGAGACGAACGCTATGCGTTGATCGACCCGGCCGTCAAATGTTGTGTACTTGCGAGGTGGTGTTATTTGCATGTAGCGTACCGCTTGTTATGAGGCTTGTGCTCTTTTCCGCCTCTTTCGTGAATTGCTCTACCGAATTTTGGGCACTCGGCGTCATTGATTGACCGAGTCTTGGATGCGAAATGTCATCGCATGTCGAATCGGAAAATGTGATTCCGAGAATCTGGTCAGGTTTAGATTAGGAGCCGTTTTATTATCGTTCCTACCAGGAGGAAATTAGTCTACATATACAAAATGTAGCATCGTGTATGCGTTCAGGGAAATGTTATATCCCGTGGATGCCTTTTAATCATACTTGCCATGTACACGGTGCTAGTGCGTTTCATTTACCGTGAGAGATGTCGTCTTTGTGTCGTTGTTCTTGAATGCGTGATTTCATGATTTTATTCATGGTCATTGCATGTTTGGGCATCGTCAATGTATTGGTATGTTTGAATGGATGATAATATGATGGATTTATTGTGATCATCACATGACTTGGCATGGTTGTTTGTCGAGTCTCAATCTTATCAAACTTATACCGCTAACGGTGAGATGTAAGCCCTAGTGAGTGTATTTGGTTGCCTAAGAGTGTCTTCCCCGAGTCTTTGTATAACATGATGGATTCGGACTTGTACCACTTATGCTCTTATCATTATATATTGAATTGCCTATCTATCCTTATTGTATTTCACATGTATATCCATATATTCTTGCTTCTACTTTTGTATTTCCTTCTATGTACGTTTAATGTGATATGGTTGGGAGAACCCGGAGTTACTCCCCACTGATTGTGGCGTTCATGTTTTTCATGGATGAACAGGTTGCTTGCATGGATGACTTTTTGCTTATGATATTTTGGGTTCGGGTGTGAGCTAGCTGGCGTTGTCCCTGGAAGATTCACCTCTAGTCGTTAATTAGCTAGTTTGCTAAACACTTTTACTTTGTTAACATTTTGAGAGACTCCGTCTCTTTATTGTATTTCGTACTTAGTTTGTAATATTTTGACACTCCTCGTATTATCTATCTTGCATGTATAAAAGTTTTTAAAATACCGTATTTCCGCAATTTACTTCGCATGCTTGTATGTTTTATATTTCCGCATTCGCGAGGGTTGTCACAGTTGGTATCGGAGCTTTATCGCTCCCGACGCACACACGTGAACCCCAACTTAAACTACTTGACTTTAAAATAATAAATGAGAGATTGGGTAGAAGTTAAGGACTTTACTTGGTAGTCTATTTGTTTATGCTAATTGATAGGAGTAACTTAATTTGTTTTGTTTCTTATGAAGATGGTTAGACCACGATTAGCTGAGAACGTTATGATGGAAGCTCTCACTCAAGTACTGAAAAATCAGCAAGATGCAGCTTTAGCTAATGCCAACCAAGTTCCCCCTAGAAGGGAAGAAAACCATCAAGGTGGTTACGCAAGGGTAGCTGGACAAATAGCAAGGAGTAAAATTGTACCATATGGTGGAGAACCGGACCCTACGGAGCTATCCGATTGGTTCCGTGAGATGGAGAAGCAGTTTGATCTATACCAAGTCCGCGAAGAGGACAAGGTGAGGATCGCAAAGCACTTCCTTGTTAGGGAAGCTGATAACTGGTGGGCTATCACAAGTGTCACCGCTGTTCTTGAAGAGGACTTTAACAGGGCTTGTTTCAAAGCTCTTGTGGAAGGTAGATTCTATTCTAAAGAGCTTAAACAACAAAGGCTCAAGGAGTTCATTGACTTTAAACAAGGCAACTTATCAGCTCAGGATTTTACTACGGACCTTAATAAACTCGCTCATTTTGCGCCGAGGCTTATCCGAGATGATGAAGACCGAGCGTTCTATTACCGAAACAAGTTGAGTGCCGTACTGCAAAGTAAAGTGAGGAGGAATACTACCTCCTTTGGAGATCTTTATGATGATGCCTTGTGGGCCGAGAATTCAATGAAGGCTATTAGAGATGAAGCTTTGATGAATAATCCCTCTCCTTCTTATGCTCCTAGGCCGAATGTTTATGGGAAGAGACCGTTTATTCCGTCTTCCTCTAATTCCTCTGCTAATAAGAGGATATTCAATCCTCCTTCCAATGCAAATGCAAGAAATCCTGCTCTTTTTATTCCTAGAGCTACTTCAAATGTGGCTCATAGGCCTTATGCTCCTCAAGCTCAAGCTCAAGGTCGTCAATGTAACCGGTGTAGACTTCCACATCACCCCGGTGTGTCGTGTACCAACCGACCTTACGTGTGTTTCTTTTGTCAAAAGGGTGGTCATCGTTATGACGATTGCCCCGATCGAAAGTTGCCCCCTCCTCCTGCGAAACCTAAGGGTTCTATCTTTGTCATGAGCCGTGCCGAAGCCGACGCTCATCCTGAGATCATTACGGGTATGTTCTCAATCTTAGAGCAACTGTGTCTTATTCTTTTTTATACCGGTGCTTCTATGTCTTTTGTGTCATCGACTTATGCCAATAAATTATCTATCAAGCCTACATCTAGTGAGGATACTCCCATATCCTTACCATCCGGAGATATTATCTCTTGTTCTACCCTTTATCCAAATGTACCAATATCTATTGCGGGTTCTATCTTTCCCGCTAATCTCCTTAAGTTTCCTCTAGGAGAGTTTGATATAATCTTAGGTATTGATTGGTTAGCATTGTATCATGCTAGGTTCGAGTGTCGTGATCAAAAGATTTATTTAAAGAGTCCTTTAGGGGTTAGAATAACCTATAAGGGATCTCATCCCCGAAAAGGTGTGTCTTTAATTTCCGCTATGAAATTGGTGAGTATGGTAAGAAAAGGTCACCAAGCATACTTGTGTGTTGTGACTTTTTCAACTACCTCTTTGCCAAGTATTGAAGATGTGCCTATTGTTTGAGAATTTGTTGATGTATTCCCCGAATATTTGCCCGGGATTCCTCCCGAGCGTGATGTTGAATTCTCTATTGATCTTGTACCTGGTTCTGGACCCATAGCCAAAGCTCCTTATCGTATGGCTCCTACCAAATTGAAAGAATTAAGGAAGCAACTAGATGATATGATTGAAAAGGGTTTTATTAGACCAAGTGCCTCGCCTTGGGGTGCTCCCGTTCTTTTTATAAAGAAGAAAAATGGTTCTATGAGGCTTTGTATTGATTATCGTGAATTGAATCAGATTACAATCAAGAATAGGTATCCTTTACCAAGAATTGAAGATTTGTTTGATCAATTAAAGGGTGCTTCTACTTTTTCAAAGATTGATTTCAGATCCGGTTATCACCAAATTCCTTTTCGTGATGTTGATATTCCAAAGACCGCCTTTAGTACGAGGTATGGTCATTATGAGTTTAAGGTAATGCCATTTGGATTGACGAATGCTCCCGCTATCTTTATGGATCAAATGAACCGCATATTTAGTGAGTATCTTGACAAGTGTGTGGTGGTATTCATTGATGATATTCTTATTTTCTCCAAGTCTGAAGAAGAGCATGCTATTCATTTGAGGATTATTTTGGGTGTTCTTCGTCGTCAGAAGTGGTATGCTAAGTTTTCCAAGTGTGAATTTTGGTTACCTAAAGTGTCCTTTCTTGGGCATGTGATTGTTAAAGAAGGCGTTATGGTGGGTCCTTCGAAAATTGAGGTCGTTGTTGATTGGAAGAGTCCGACTGATATTAGAGAGATTCGAAGTTTTCTTGGTTTAGCTGGTTATTACCGAAGATTTGTCAAAGATTTCTCTAAGCTTGCTAGACCGATGACTCAATTATTGAAGAAGGAAACCAAATTTCTATGGAATGAAGCTTGTGAAGCAGCGTTTCAAGAGTTAAAGAAGAGGTTAACTACCGCTCCGGTGTTGACTTTGCCTGAAGATGGAGTAGACTTTGATGTCTATTGTGATGCTTCTAAAATGGGATTGGGTTGTGTTCTTATGCAAAATAGGAAGGTGGTGGCTTATGCTTCAAGGCAGTTGAGAGTTCATGAAGTGAATTATCCTACTCATGATTTGGAATTGGCCGCTGTTGTTCATGCTTTGAAAGTGTGGAGACATTACCTAATTGGAGTTCATTGTCGTATCTTCACCGATCATAAAAGTTTGAAGTACATATTTACTCAAAAAGAGTTGAATATGAGACAAAGAAGATGGTTGGAATTGGTGAATGATAATGATTTTGAGTTGTTGTATCATGAAGGGAAGGCTAATGTTGTTGCCGATGCTCTTAGTAGGAAAGCTTCTCATGCATTGAATGCTATGCAGGTATTACCCGATGATCTTTGTGCCGAGTTTCGAAAGTTGAGTTTGGAATTCGTGGAGCGTGGATTTGTTCATGTAGGTGCTATGAGTGCAGAGCCTATTTTTCTCCGTGAAATCCGTGAAAGCCAAGTTGACGATCTTACCTACAAGTCTATTCAAGCCAAACTTCTTGAAGGTAATGCTAAAGATTTCAAGTTTGATGATGAAGGTGTTCTTCGTTTCCATGGTCGTTTATTTGTTCCTAATGCTCTTAATTTGAGGAAGCGAGTACTTGATGAAGCTCACCTTTCCCCTTATTCTATTCACCCCGGAGGTGATAAGATGTACAAGGATTTGAAGCTACTATTTTGGTGACCGAACTTGAAGGGTGATGTTGTATCTTATGTTGGAAGATGTCTTACTTGCCAACAAGTGAAGATTGAACACAAGAGGCCCGGTGGATTGCTACAACCGTTAGATATTCCACTATGGAAGTGGGAATCTATTTCTATGGATTTTGTTATGGCTTTGCCAAGGACCGTTGGAGGTAAAGATGCCGTTTGGGTCGTGGTTGATCGTTTGACCAAGTGTGCTAGATTTATTCCGATCAAAGAAACTTGGAATTAGGATCGTCTAGCGAAAGCTTATGTTGATGAGATTGTTAGATACCATGGTGTTCCTATGAAGATTATATCCGACCGAGATCCGAGATTCTGTTCGAGATTTTGGAAAGCTTTGCAAGAGGCCATGGGTAGTAAGTTCTTGTGAGTACTACTGCATTTCATGCCGCTACCGGGATGTCAGACTGAGAGGACTAATTTTAGACTTATAAGACTTCTTAGGCTTGTTGCGCTTGACTTTCGCAGTCTAGATTTGGGAAAAGAGTCTACCGTTGGTGAGTTTCTTACAACAATAGTTATCATGCATCTATCAAGATGGCTCCTTATGAAGCTCTTTATGGAAGGAAATGTCGGAGTCCTATATGTTGGAATCAATTGAGTGATGTTCGTGATTTAGGCCCCGATGTTCTTGTTGAAACCATTGGTAATGTGAAGGTCATTCGTGATAGAATGAAAGCCGCTCAAGACCGCCAAAAGTCTTATGCCGATATCCGAAGAAGGCCGTTAGAATTCGATGTTGGAGATAAAGTATTCTTGAAGGTATCTCCAATGAAGGGTGTTAAACGGTTTGGTGTTAAGGGTAAATTGAGCCCGAAATACATTGGACCCTTTGATATTGTGAAAAGGATTGGTGCCGTTGCTTATAAGTTTGATTTGCCCCCAAATTTGGCTAAGGTTCATGATGTATTCCATGTTTCTCAATTGAGAAAGTATGTTAGTGATCCAAGCCATGTCTTTCAAGTTGAATTGCCCAAGGTTGAACCGAATTTATCTTTTGAAGAGAAGCCGATCCGCATCCTAGATCGCAAGGATAGGAAGTTGAGAAGTAAAGTAGTTCCTTTGGTGAAAATCTTGTGGAGAAGTGCTAATATCGAAGAAGAGACTGGGGAAACTGAAGCTTCTATGCGTAGTAAATATCCGAGTCTATTCGAGTAAGGTATTTTTCCTTCCCTCAAGTTTCGAGGGCGAAACTTTTTAAAAGGTGGGGTGATTGTAACACCCGGAAATGTACCCTATTTTTATAGTGAAAATATTTTACGGATACTTTTTAGCAAATTTAAGTTTTAATTTAGAATTTAATGTTTCGAGTCGAAATTAGAATTTCCGAGTTCGTATTTGGAATTTCTGCGAGATTCCATGTGAATCCCGTCTTAGGGCGACTTTGACTTTTGTTGACATTTTCTCATACACAACTCATATTCCCTCCTTAACCTATTTTTCATTCATTCAATACAACACTTACTTCTTCCTTAAGAAACCACCAAAACCCTTGCCTCCATTTTGATCCTATCTTAGAATCATCGTATCTCTTTCGTTTCTTGCTTAAATTCGCGTAAGTTCGTCTCATTCTTTCCCTCTTACCTTCCTCTATCCGTATTGATAATAAAATTACCGTCTTTCTCGCTTTTCAAACTTTCCGTCTTTCTCAAGGTGAAGTAAATTCATCTTTTATTAACTATTTTGTGGGTGGTGACCTTCAAGATCCCGACAAAGACTATTTCCTAATTGAAGAGGAGCTCGACGACTAGTGAAGACGCAATAAGGTAACGGTGAAGGGTTACTCGATATCATTTACGTGTTTTACATGCTTTATATGTTAGAATTCGTATTTAGAATACGATTAGTAAGCTTAGGATTCATGTTATTAATAATGATTGTTGTTAGTTGATGAGTGTTGATGATGTATAATGATTGTTGATAATTATTAGAAGTTAAATATGAGAATTGAAATGAATTGAGCAAGTGAAGAAGGCTCTCGGGTGAACTGGGGTTCCCAGCCGGGTGACCGGCCGCCGGTCTGTCCACCGGCTGGGAACACATCAGTAGGAACTTTGGAATTTTGGAATTTTTGTATAGAGGTGCTCCTGGCCGGGGCACCGGCCGCCGGCCTCCAGACCGGCCTGGAGCACTGTGACACCCTCAAATTTGCGGAAAGAAAAAAAATTTTAATTTAAATAAATAAAAGATGAGAATACGTTTCTAATAGGTTCACTTTAGTGAAAATCGATAAATTTTAAAACCGGAACCTACTATTAAATATATTCATCATAACAAAGGTGTCTTAAATAAAAAGGTTCATAACAAAAAGAAAATAATATTATACATAAGAAATATCCAAAACGGGAGACATATCTCCCGTATAAATACGGAAATAAAAGAGTGTATAATAATATACAATCCTAAGAACCGAATATAGGTCCAAGGTAAATACTTCGCTCGCTAGCTCGTCAATGTACCCAAGTATGCATCACAAACCTGCCAACCGCATTAAATATAAACACGGAAGCCACAGTCAGTGGGGAGTAACTCCGAGTTCTCCCAGCCACGAAATGTCGAGTTTAATAAAACATGAATAACATAAAAGAGATGTATATGGAAAATACAACACTTTAACATATACGATATGCTTTTCATGTTATGAATACAATTAACTAACATATAAACTATCATCATATGAAAGCTATCATGTGAATCTGATAACAACAAGAAACGAGGTAGGAAGTGGTGATGCGGGCTTCAGAGGTTAACAATGTAAAAAATGGCCCTGATACACTTCAAACCCTACTCATGCAAGCTATCATGTGAATCAGTTAACAACCGGTAATCCAAACTCTATCAACCTTAGCCGGCTTGCATCTCACCTTCTAAGATTCAAAGAATCATCAAACATGAAAGACCAATCCGTCTAGAAACAGGCATAAGTTCTTAGGACCGTCAATAGTCGACTTCTGTAACTCGAGTCTATACCACAAGGTAGGAAAACATCCTAGTCCTAGACTGATCCGACCTAGCGACAACAGCTAACCCATTCCCTGTCTCATTACCAACAGTACATGAGAATCTCT
>JAIUZE010030960.1:0-13494 GCA_022085475.1 Heliosperma pusillum | reverse complement strand
ATTTCGTATATGTAGACTAATTTCCTCCTGGTAGCACGACGATAATAATACGGTTCTAGTCTAAACCTGGCCAGATTCTCGGAATAAACGTTTTCCGATTCGACATGCGATGACATTTCGCATCCAACACTCGGTCTTACACAGACGCCGAGTACCCCAAATTCGGTAGATCAATCCACAAAAGAGGCGGAAAAGAGCTCAAGCCTCATAACAAGCGGTACGCTACATGCAAATAACACCTCCTCGCAAGTACACAACATTTGACGGCCGGGTCGATCAACGCAAAGCGTTCGCCTCCCAACAACGTCGTCGTATGCCCACTAACACATGCAATTAAGCAGTAGGATACCTCCCTGTTCCGACATTCCAGCCTTACAAACGTGGAGGTAGCCAAGGGAATGAGAGTACAAAGCACAAGATAAAATAGTGCTCAAACCATATCATTTGTAAAAACCGACTCAAAGTGGGACATAACAAAAACCGTCACCAGGCATGAGAATATGGCATTATATAAATGTAAATATGATAAACATGAATCAATACATGATACATAAGCATTAGACCAAGTTTAAGAAGCATAATAAATAGGAAACATAGATCTTATCTCAAAACAACGAGTTTGGAAACTAACTAAAACAAGGGTCCACTTCAAACGGTCATAACTAGAGTTCTAGACATTAAAATACCGAAATTCCAAGTTGAGGTGATAGCTTATCCTCTTACGGTTCCAACGATAGGTCACAAGCCTAAAACAAGCAAGTAACGAAGGAGATATGATCATTTTACGAAAAGGGGTCAGTGATGTGAAACTGCACAAGTCACGACCGTGACTTGTATTTCACACCTGTGAAACTCTCTGTTACGCAAGTGAAACTCCAATTTGTTCTAAACTTAACCATCATCAACTATTATCATAAATCATCACTTCTCATATCAATTCTCAACAAACAACAAGTATCATCATCAACAAACATCAACTAACAACAATCATCATCAATAACATGAATCCTAAGCTTTCTAATCGTATTCTAAATATGAATTCTAACATAGATGCATGTAAAACACGTAAATGATATCGAGTAACCCTTCACCGTTACCTTTACGCGTCTTTAATCGATTTCTAAGCCTTCCTAGTAGTCTCCACCTACTATTACGTAATAAAAGATGAATATATTTCACCTTGAGAAAGACGGAAAGTTTGAAAAGCGAGAAAGACGGTAATTTTATTACCAATACGGATAGAGGAAGATGAGAGGGGAAGAATAAGACAAACTTACGTGAATTTGAGCAAGAAATGAAGACGTAGCGATCATCTTAAGATCGATCAAGGAAGGGGGTTTAGGTTTTGGTGGTTTGATGAGGAAGAAGGAGATGTTGAGTTGTGAGGGAAATTAGGTTATGAGGGAGTATATGAAGGAAAAAGTCAATAAAAGTCAAAGTCGGCTTAAGACGGGATTCACATGGAATCTCGCGGAAATTCCAAATACGAACACGGAAATTCTAAATTTGACTCGGAAAATTAAATTTACGATTAAAACTAAATTTCGCTGAAAAGTATCCGTAAAATATTTTCACTATAAAAATAGGGTACATTTGCGGGTGTTACATAAATGATATCGAGTAACCCTTCACCGTTACCTTTACGCGTCTTTAAACGATTTCTAAGCCTTCCTCCACTAGATAGTAATCTTTGTCGGGGTCTAGAAAGTCTCCACCTAAACAAAGACGACAAAAGATGAATATAATTCACCTTTGAGAAAGACGGATAAATTGTAAAGCGAGAAAGACGGTAATTTTATTACCAATACCGATAGAGGAAGCTAAGAGGGGAAGAATAAGACGAACTTACGTGAATTTGAGCGAGAATTGAGCGAGATATGACGAATCTAAGCTTGGAAAGATTATGGAAGATAGGGTTTTGGGTTTCTTAGAGAAGAAGGAAGTGTTTGAGTTGTGTGAGTTAGGTTAGGGTTAGGAAGGAGTATATGAAAGGTGAGTGGAAAAAGTCAAGAAAAGTCAAAGACGACTTAAGACGGGATTCACTTGAAATCTCGCGAAAAAGCCAAATACGAACTCGGAAATTCTAAATTTGACTCGGAAAAGTAAATTCTATATTAAAACTAAATTTCGCTAAAAAGTATCCGTAAAATATTTTCACTATAAAAATAGGGTACATTTACGGGTGTTACAACTTTAGTCCACCAACAACAAAAAAACGATTAGGACTAAACATAAGAAAGTTATAAAATAAAAAACAAGAACTAAAAAAAATACTAGAAAAAAAATATATAAAATAAAGTGGTGATTTTTTTGCCTCTTGTTTTTTATGATTTGAAATAGTGAATAGTGGTGTCGGTGTAGGTAGTTTTTTTTTTTAAAGAATTTTAAAAACTATTACCTTAAAAATAAAAAAGATTTAAAAAAACAAAAAACCCAACTCACACCACCACCAACAATCACCAACACCAAACCCCAAAAAAAAAAACGAGACTAAAAATGAGTGCTTTTATTTTGTTTAGATCTTGAGAAAAAGTCGTTGGGAGTTTTTTTTTTCGAGATCTGGAAAATAATGTGGTAGTAGTTGTGTTTTTTTTGGTGGGTTGTTATGTTTTAATGTGTGGAAGTGGTGGTGGTTGTTTAGTTTTATTGTTTTTTTTAGGTCTGGAAATAATGGTGGTGGAGGTGGTATATTTTTGTTTTTTTCCGAAGTCTTGAAATGGTGGCGGAAAAGAGCAACCTTTGGTGTTGGCGGCGGGTCTTGTGGTGCGCAGCAAGATAGGCGGCGGCGGCAGGATAGGCACTGGAAGGGTAGGCGGGTACTGGCTGAGACAGTGGTGGTGGAGGCGGTGGGAGAACGGCGGAGGAGTAGGGCAAATATGAAGTTGCGGCGGGGGTGGAAGGCAAGGGAAAGAGGATGTGGTGGAAGGGGACGGCTGGAGGAGCAGGGAAGGGAAATGAGGCCGTGGTGGAGAGGGCGGCGGCGGTTGGCGGTGGAGGAGAGGGGGTGGGATGGTGGGGTTTGGTGAGTGAGGATGAGGAGGGGTTTAATTATTTGGGATTTTATTTTTGGAGGTAGAGAGATAAGTGAGGTAGAAAGATAAGAGTAAATGTGAAAATGAGAAAATTTGGTGAAGACATGGCATATGTAGTAAGGGTTGAAAAGATTAGATTGTGTGTGTCTCAAAATCATGGTCATCCGTTTTGTTTTAATCCTAGTCATTCATCATCTTGATCCAAGGGCTTGGATTAGGACTCTAGGACTCAAAGTTAAGGAATGACTCATTTGAACCTATATATATATATATATATATATATATAAATATATATATATATATATATATTATATATATATATATTATATATATAGAGAGAGAGAGAGAGAGAAAGGATCATGTAAGTACTCTTAGGAATGGTGAGTCCATAAGTTCTCTTATAGGCCCTTGGATCTTGGAGATGGATGGCTGAGATTGAAGCTCTCAAAAATGGATTAGTGGGCTAATTTTTCACTCTCTCTCATCTTTATTAATTAATCACTAATCCCCATCTTAATTCAATATATAAGACTTTCCACTCTCTCTCATCCCACATAATTTCATTCCAACATCTCTCTCTAAAACCCAAAAAAATCAAAACCCAAAAAAATCAAAAGCCCAAAAAATTCAAAACCCAAAAAATTCAAAAACCCAGAAAATTCATAAACATTCCTCACTTTCTTTCATCTCCCACCTTCGGCGACCATCGCCGGCCACCACCGGCAGCCAGCCACCGGCCAAATTAAAAAAAAAAATCTTTTTTTTTTCAGATCTAATTCCTTCCGCTTCCCCTCCACCGCACCTGTTCCTCGCCGTGCCTCCTTCTCGCCGCCCTCTCCTGCCGCCTCCTCTCTTCTTCTTCTTCTTCTTCTTTTCTTTTCTCTTTTCTTTTTTTTCTTTTTTCAGATTTGCACTCTTCTTTTTAGATCTTGTTTTTTTCTTTTCTTCTTATCTCTTCTCTCATGCCGTCCCTCCACCACCCTTCATTTTTTTTTTGAATCTATGTTTTTTTTTTTTAGCTCTCGTTTTTTATATTTCAAATTTTTTATGTTTTTTACTTTTTTGTGGTTAGTAGTGTTGTTTCACTGAAGTTTCACATAAAATGACTGAAGTTACACTTTTATTAACTGAAGTTACACATATAATGACTGAAGTTACACATTTTTTTCGCTGCAGTTACACATTGTTTTCACTGAAGTTACACATTTTTTTCGCTGAAGTTACACATTTTTTTCACTGAAGTTTTTTTTCTGAATATATGTTTTTTATTTTTTAGATCTCGTTTTATTTTTTATGTTTGTTTCCTTTTTTTAGATCTCAAAAATCACCATCTTTTTTTTTTTTTGTGGTTAGTGGGTTTGTTCACTTAAGTTACACATATAATGCCCGAAGTTACACATATAATGACTGAAGTTACACTTTTAATAACTGAATGAAGTTACACATATAATATGACTGAAGTTACTCAATTTTTTTTTCAAATTTCTTATGTTTTTATTTATTTATTTTAGATCTCATTTTTTTATAATAACACCCATTTCTAGATCTACTTTTTATTTTTTCAGATTTACTTTTAATTTTTAATTTTCTTTTGTTGATGATATTTGTCCTATTTTCATTTGTCATCTTTTTTGTTTTGTTTTAGTTGATTGTTGTTTAATGACTGAAGTTACACCATTTTGGACTGAAGTTACACCATTTTGGACTGAAGTTACAGCATTTTGGACTGACGTTACACCATTTTAAACTGAAGTTACACCATTTTGGACTGAAGTTACACCATTTTAAACGTAAGTTACAACATTTTGGATTGAAGTTACACTAATAAGGACTAAAGTTACACTATGAATGACTAAAGTTACATAGTAGTAAGGACTAAAGTTACCTAAACATGTCTTAAAGTTACATGAATTCAAATTAAAATACACAATCACATTTAGTATAAATGACTGAAGTTACCTAAAAATGACGAAAGTTACCTAAACATGTCTTAAAGTTACACATATATGTCTTAAAATTAAAGTTACACAAATAAGGTTTGAAGTTACACGCGTAGAGACTAAAGTTACATCCATAAAAATGTTAAAATCAGATAAATTGTCAAAGTTACAAAAATTAAAATTTATATAGTCGAAATCATATTTTGGTTTAAAGTTACATAAATAAGGGTTGAAGTTACACTCGTTATGACTGAAGTTACACCCATAAAAAAGTTAAAATCATATGAACTTGTCTTAAAGTTACATAAATTCAAATTTATATAGTTGAAATCACATTTTAGTTTGAAATTATGCAAATAAGGGTTGAAGTGACACTCGTAATGACTGAAGTAACACTCATAAAAAGGCTAAAATCACATAAACTTGTCTTAAAGTTTCATAAATTCAAATTTATGTAGTGCAAATCACATTTTAGTTTGAAGTTACATAAATAATGGTTGAAGTTACACTCGTAATGACTGAAGTTACAATCATAAAAAGTCTAAAATCACATAAACTTGTCTTGAAATTTCATAAATTCTTATTGATATAGTCAAAATCACATTTTAGTTTGAAGTTACACAAATAGGGGCTGAAGTTACACTCATAAATCTCAGAAACTCAAAAGTGCTCAAAAGTGATTAACTAAAGGCTAGAGAGAGAAAGATGATTAATTAGTGCATAGGTAAATGATTAGTGTTAAGTGTGTTTTTGTCTCTACAATCTCATCCATCCATCTCCCTCATCCAATGGCTAGGATAAGGACTCATGGACTCAAAAAAAAGGGTGGACTCACAAGAACCTATATATATATATATATATATATATATATATAAGGATCAAATGAGTTCACCTTAATTTGTTGAGTCCATGAGTCCTTTTATCATCCCTTGGATCATCTAAATAGATGGCTGAGATTTGGGGGAAAAAGCAACAAAAAAGATTAAAATAATGGATAGGCTTATTTTCCTCTCTCATTAGACTTCCATAGTCTCACTAACCCATGCATGCAAACCGTCAATCAATCAAAACGTCCCCCACTTTCTTCTCATTTCATCCCACTATTCAAATCTTCTAAAACAATTGAAATTCTTCCACCGTCCTTGCAAACTCTCCTACATTTTCCCCTTCAATCTCTTTATCTTCCCTGCAAACTCTTCAATCGTCCTTGCAAACTCTCTTTATCTTCCTACGCATTTTCCCTGCATTTTTATCTTCCCCATTCCTCCTTATCTAATTTCAAGGTAATCTCCATTCTTGATACTTTGATACTATAAATCTCCATTCTTTAGTCATCTTTTTAGTAGTATTCATTTCTATTTACCGTGTTAATTCCGTTTTATTGTTCATTTTAACGCCTTGATACTTTGATACTATTATTAACTTTGATACCTTGATATTATTAACTTTGTTTAGTGTTTTGATAGTTTGATGACTTTTGTTGTATTGTTCAACGTTCATATAACAAACTTTGATACTTTGATGGAACATCTTTTTACACTCAAATGTAACTTATTTACTGTGACAGTATAACTTTTATAACATTGAAGTGTTATAGGCTAATTTCTGGAATTGTAACTTTTATAACATTAACTCTGATATTTTTGAAGTGCAACCTAGATATTCACTACTTTGATCTATCACAAAGTTACACCTTCAGAACATTAAAGTTACACCTTCATAACATTAAAGTTACATATTATTTCAACCTTGTAACTTATCATATATATTTATGAACTTTTTTCTATTCCATATTGAAGTGTCACTTAAAATTTGTATATAATGTAACTTTTAACATTGACAAAGTGTAACTTTGATCTATCACAAAGTTACACCTTCAGAACATAAAAGTTACACCTTCAGAACATTAAAGTTACATCTTCAGAACATTAGAGTTACATATTATTTCGACCTTGTAACTTATCATATATATATTTATGAAGTTTTTTCTATTCCATAATGAAATGTCACTTAAAATTTGTATATAATGTAACTTTTTACATTGAGAAAGTGTAATTGTCACTTAAAATTTGTATATAATGTAACTTTTTACATTGACAAAGTGTAACTTTTATTGTTAAAGTTACACCTTTAGATCTTTAAAGTCACACTTCCAGAACAACAAGTTACACTTCCAAATTAAGGAGTGCTCATAGAACATTAAAGTTACACCTCTCTAACATCAAAGTTACATATTATTTTGACTTGTAATAACTTATCATATCCATGTATTTTTAAGTGAACATCTTAAAGTGTCACTTTTAATATGTATAATGTAACTTTTACATTCACGGAGTGTAACTTTTATGCCATAATAATATAAAGTAACACATTTTAATATTTAAAGTCACACTTACAGAACAACAAAGTTACACTCTCTATGTAATTGTTTAAGTAGTACTTTTCAATCACATTTTCATGAGTAGTACTTAATATTCATATCTAATTTTTGTTGCAACTTTGATAATTTGCACGTGTAACAACCCGAAAAGTACCCAATTTGTCCCGTAAAATATCTTAAGGATACTTTTCAGCCTGTTTAAGTTTTAAAGTGGAATTTATTGTTTCCAGTTGAATTTTTAAATTCCGAGTTCGTATTTGGAATTTTTGAGAGATTCCATGAGAATCCCGTTTTTCAGTCAACTTTGACTTTCGTTGACTTTTTCCCGACTCGCCTTGTAAGTTTGAAGACCGAAATTTTATTTAAAAAAATAATATTTTAATTTATTTTTATTTAGATTTATTAGAATTTATGATAATTTAATAAAATTATTTTGAATTTATTCGGAATTTATAATAAGGTTTTACGGTTTAAACCCGGGAATCATTTAACTATTCCCGACTCATCGTAAATCCCGAAACAAACCCGAAACCCGACTTTGGCATGATTCACACGCCCATGTCACCTTTTTCCACTCACATTAGATATTTTGAATTAATATGATTAAACTAATAATAATATCTAAGATATTTATAACTTTATCGATCCGTCAACGAAAATTTCGCAAACCGTTTACAAAACAGACCCGACTATCACCATATCACACGGCTCTCCTTCCTCTCATAGGGCTTGATATTTTCATTTCTTTTCATTAATATAACATAATATCTAGATATTTGATTTAATTAACTTAATATCTAATTAATTATCTTATTATAATAATAAAACCCGAGTCAATTCCGTAACAACAATTTCAAAACCCGACTCATTATTTCTTCTATATGTACACGGCTCACACTCCATCATTACTCACTAACAACTTTTCATTTTACAATCAATCAAATTAAGATCTAATTAACACTTTCTTTAATCGTTCTTCGTCGTTCTTGAGCGTTCTTCATCGTTCTTGAGCAAAATCGTCACAAAACATTCGTTACTTGTTCAAATCCGTCCTAACTTATATTTCTAGAATCTCCTCTTCGCTCTCCATCTTCAAGTACGGTTTAGTTTCAATTCCGGCAAAATCGTTTTCAACACTTTAATTATGGAAAAATCAAGTTTTATTTCTAATAATGTTTTTCTTGTCATTTCTTATAGGGGAAGATTTTGAAGACGAGTTTGGAGACTCGTATATTTTGGGTGAAGATTAGTAGACGGGTTTATACTTCTTATTTTTTTGGTGCTAATTGGTTTTGCTAGCTAAGGTAACGATTCCGAGTTACTCGACGAATATATGTTACATAGCTTTTGTTTCTTTTGTTTTTGGTTCATCTTTTGTTTTTGTTCATGTTATTATGATTTATGGATTTTTAGTAGTAACATGATAAGTAGTATGATTTTTGTGTTGTATGGAATTTTTAATATGTTAGTGTTCTTGACATATTTTTATGATTTGTTCAAAATCATGATTTTTGTATGGATGGTTGTTAAAATGGTTGTTTGATAATTAAAACATGTTGGAATTAATTTGGGTTGTTTGTTGTTAAAACCGTGTAAGGTGGCCGTGTAAACCAGCCCAAACCAGGCCGGTTAAGGCCGGTTCAGGCCGGTTCAGGCCCGGTCCAGGCCGGTCTGGGTTGGTCCATGGTGGGTCCGTGAGTTGGCTTGGGAGTTGTGTCGATGTTTGGTTGTTTTGTTGTTGTTTTGACGGGTTTTAAATATGTTAAGCATGCGGGAAATATTAAGAAACGGTTTTTAGTAAAGTCGATAAAAAAGCCAAAACAGCCCAAACTAGGCCGTGGGCCCAGTCCAGGCCCATGTAATGTCACGGCCCAAATCAGCCCGTGGGTCCCCTTCCATGGACTTGTGACGGTTTTTGAGTTTAATGTTAATTTATCGTGTTTTGTAATATTTAGCAAGTGGGAAATGTTAATAAGTAAAATATTTAATTAAAAAGGTTTTTCATAAAATTATTATTTCTCACCTTTTAGAAATTATAATACAAGATTATAGTTTAATTTGTTATCCTTTAAGTCAAACGGGTTTTAGTAAGATTAAATAATTCACATGTTAGAAGTTTTAATAAAATAACATGTATTGAATATGATGATTTTTATGATCAAGTCTATGTGGTAAAGACTCTGTTTCTAGCCGGTTTGACCAAACGGGTTTGGTCAAACTAAGATCTAGTCAGCCCCGTTTTGACTGATGACCCGACGCGGGACTCTGGTCGGGGATTTGTCTTCAAGTAAGGTTGTATTTAATTAATGAATTAGCCTTAGTAGATATGAGGCGATATGATAATTGATTATGATTTATATGCAATTAGTCACATGATAGGATGTTTTTCCCGTGACTGTTTAATTGTATGATATATGTCGTGTTGACTAAGTACCCATAGAGAATTATGAGTATTTGGCGTCTTGACCATTCTAGTTCTAAATGAGTATCTTGGACCATGACATTGATAGGCCATACTATCTTTAACGAGCACATACGGAGTTTACCGCTTGATAGCTTTTGTGTCACGGCCTAGGGGGCTTATCTCCAAGTCGGGGCATGGCTGCCTAATCCATTTTGGGAATGGAGCCAGCTTAAGTACTAGCCATCTCTGCTTAGGGTTTCGCCTAGAGTTTCTCATGTACGGTTATGTCATGGGACGGGGAATGGAATAGCTGTTGTCGCTAGGTCTGATCAGTCTAGGACTAGGATGTTTTCCTACCTTGTGGTATAGCCTCGAGTTACAGAAGTCGCCTATTGACGGTTCTAAGAACTTATGCCTGTTTGTAGACGTATTGGTCTTTCATGTTTGTATGATTCTATGAATCTTAGAAGGTGAGATGCAAGCCGGCTAAGGTTGATAGAGTTTGGATTACCGGTTGTTAACTGATTCACATGATATTATGTTTGATTAGGGTTTGAGTGTATCATGGCCATGTTAATGGTAACCTCTGAGCAGCATACCAGCTTCCCTACCTCGTATTATAGATTGTTACGGTTTCACATGATAGCTTTCATATGATAGGTTATATGTTAGTTATTTGTTTCATAACATGAAAAGCATATCGTATATGTTAACGTTTGTATTTTCCATATACATTCTTTTATGTTATTTCATGTTTTATTAAACTCGACATTTCGTGGCTGGGAGAACTCGGAGTTACTCCCCACTGACTGTGGCTTCGTGTTTATATTTAATGCGGTTGGCAGGTTTGTGATGCATACATTGGGTACATTGACGAGCTAACGAGCGAAGTATTTACCTTGGACCTATACTCGGTTCTTTAGGATTGTATATTATTATACACTCTTTTATTTCCGTATTTATACGGGAGATATGTCTCCCGTTTTGGATATGTATTTTGTATAATATTATTTCCTTTTTGTTGAACCTTTTTATTTAAGACACCTTCGTTATGTATTCTTATCTTTTATTTAGTTAAATTATTTTTTTTCTTTCCGCAAATTTGAGGGTGTCACAGTTGGTATCAGAGCATTTTCGCTCCCGACGCACGTTTGTGTACCCTTGTATAAATAACTTGACCTTAATAAATAATAAACTTGTGAGATAGAAGGGTAAGATGGGTAGATTAGGATCTATGTTGTAGTCTCTTTGTTCTTGCTAAATGATAAGTACTAATCTGTGTTTTTTCTTTTGCAAGATGCCTCCGAGAATTGACAACACGATCTTAGCAGCTCTTACCGTTATTATCCAAAACCAGCAAAATCAGCAAAACCAACAGGCAAATCCGATTCCTAATGCTATTCCCGACCGTGCGAGACACGGGAGTTATACGTGGGTTGCTTCACAGCTATCTAGGAGCCAAGCCAAAACCTACGATGGTGAAGTGGATCCCGTCAAGCTTTCTGAATGGTTAAGAGAGATGGAGAAGAATTTTTCTCTTTATGATGTCCTTGAAGAGGATAAAGTTCGTCTGGCTTCCCACTTTTTAGTAAAGGAAGCAGATCAGTGGTGGACTCTTTCTGGTCCTACTGCTAAGTTGGAGCCTAATTTTGGGTGGACTCGTTTCCGTGAACTATTGGAGACGAGGTTTTATCCGGATGAGTTGAGGCAGTAGAAGCTGAAGGAGTTTATGTACTTCAAACAAGGAAAACTATCAGTTCAGGAGTTCACAACCCAGTTCAACGAGTTGGCTCATTATGCCACTCGACTTATTTCGAGGGAGGAAGACAAAGCTTTTTTTACTTGGGAAAGCTTTCTTCCCAGGTGAAGGGAAAGATTAGTAGGGGTTCTACTTCTTTCGTCTCTATTTACAATGATGCTTTATGGGCGGAGAGTTCTATTCGGGAGATTGCCGAAGATGCTCGTACTTCTTATATTGCTCCTAATTCTTATGGCAAGAGACCTTTATATCCTACTTCCCGACCTTCCTTTTCTCCCTCTTTTCCAAACAAGAGGAGAAACTTTCAGAGTGGACCGACAAATCAGAGAAACCGTCCATTTGTTCCGAGCAACAACAACGACCTTAAGGGTCGTATCTGCTTTACATGCAAGATGCCTATTCATCCTGGTGTTGGCTGCTTCAACAAGCCATTTGTGTGCTTTATTTGTCAGAAACCGGGTCACAAGGCGAATGTATGTCCTGAGAGGACGAAGACTGCTTCTGTGCCAGTCACTTCTGGGCGACCTAAGGGTCGAATTTTTATTATGAGCCGAGCTGAGGCCGATGCTCAACCTGACATCGTGACGGGTATGTTCTCAATTTATGAATTACCGTGTTTAATTTTTTTTGATACAGGAGCTTCTTTATCTTTTATTTCCATGAGACTATCCGATAAATTACCGCTCAAAGTTTCAGTCGGAGAAACTACTCCTATTTCTTTACCGTCCCGAGATGTATTTTCATGCTCTTATCTTCATTCGGACGTTCCTATATCGATAAATGGATCTATTTTTCCGGCTAATCTTCTTCGGTTTCCTCTTGAAGAGTTTGATATTATTCTGGGTATGGATTGGTTATCTACTTATCATGCTCGATTTGAATGTCGTGACCAGAAAATCATTCTCAAAAGTCCTTTGGGTGCTCGGGTGTCTTATCAAGGAGTTAGAAAGCAAACTAGTGTGAAGTTAATCTCAGCTCTGAAAATGTTGAATGTTTTGAAGAAGGGTCATCAAGCATTTCTATATGTATTGACTACTTCTGATTCTTCTCTTCCTTCTTTGAAGGATGTTCCTATTGTTTGTGAATATCCAGATGTTTTTCCCGATGAATTACCGGGAATTCCTCCTGAAAGAGATGTTGAATTCTCTATTGATCTAGTTCCTGGAACTGGACCAATTGCCAAAGCTCCTTATCGTATGGCGCCTTCCGAGTTGAAAGAGTTGAGAATCCAACTTAATGACTTGATTGAGAAAGGCTTTATTAGGCCTAGTGCTTCTCCTTGGGGTGCGCCAGTACTATTTGTCAAAAAGTCCTTTGGGTGCTCGTATTTCTTATCAAGGAGTTAGAAAGCAAACGAGTGTGAAGTTAATCTCAGCTATGAAAATGTTGAATGTTTTGAAGAAGGCTCATCAAGCATTTCTATGTGTAGTGACTACTTCTGATTCTTCTCTTCCTTCTTGGAAGGATGTTCCTATTGTTCGAGAATTTCCGGATGTTTTTCCCGATGAATTACCCGGGATTGCTCCTGAAAGAGATGTTGAATTTTCCATCGATCTAGTTCCTGGAACTGGACCAATTGCTAAAGCTCCTTATCGAATGGCGCCTTCCGAATTGAAGGAGTTGAGAATTCAACTAGATGACTTGATTGAGAAAGGCTTCATAAGGCCTAGTGGCTTTATTAGGCCTAGTGCTTCTCCTTGGGGTGCTCCGGTGCTCTTTGTCAAAAAGAAAGACGGTTCTATGCGGATGTGCATTGATTATCGTGAGTTGAACCGTGTCACAATCAAAAACAAATATCCTCTTCTTCGTATTAATGATCTCTTTGACCAGTTACGTGGTGCTTCTACTTTCTCAAAGATTGATCTTAGATCGGGTTATCATCAAATTCCCGTTCGGGAAGCAGATATGCCCAAGACTGCTTTTAGCTCGAGGTATGGTCATTTCGAATTCAATGTCATGCCATTCGGTTTGACTAACGC
>JAIUZE010030958.1:0-11399 GCA_022085475.1 Heliosperma pusillum | reverse complement strand
CTCGGAACAAAAATTTCTATTTTAAAAACTTAAGTTCTACTGAAAAGTGTTAGTAAATATTTTTACTAGAAAAATTGGGCACTTTTCGGGTTGTTACAACCGCTAACACAAAATCCTTCCCCGTTAGCTAAGTGATCATAATGAAGTGTATAACAATTGCCTCCAGGAGCGTATAACAACTGCCTCTAGCACCACACGATCGCAGGGTTGCTCTGATACCACTTGTAACACCCCGGCCCAAACCCTGAGTCGGGAGCGGTCACTCATGGTAGCTCGCCAGGTTGTGTTCATGGCCTACAGATGAACACGGATCCTTTCCAGCGCATTTTGTCCTCACTCATGCGCATCCCGGAAATCTTCCTAAGAGGTCACCCATCCTAAGACTACTCTCAGCCAAGCACGCTTAACCTTTGAGTTCTTTTGCATGGATAACTAAAAAAGAAACTGCACGGTGTTTATATGTGAGTAGTACATTTAATCTCTTTAAGCACTAGTCAATTAAGCTTATCAATGGACCTCTTCAACTAACGTAGGGTGTTCTATGGGGGTGTTACAACAGCCCAACCCCAAGTACATCCCTAATAAAGAGCCTCATCCTATTGTCTGACTCAACCAAACGATTGACCTAAGATATACTTCATGTACCCCTGATCTACCCCATATGATGCCATGATCCGTAGTTTATTTCCTTGATTGATTTTCATCTTTGTTGCTTGTCTTGTTTTTAGCTTAGCTGTCGTTTAATTTTACCTTATCGTAGCCTAATTCTCTCGTAAACATAATTGTGACTTCTTGGCACACTAGACCTAGTTAACACTTCTCATTGGTATTCAACTCGTCTCTGTGGACCGACCTTGACTTGCTACTTGTTATTATTGTTAGAAATATTATTTGATTTGGACCCCGACGACATATCCGATCATAATCCTCCGTTTCTGTTCTAGCATACTCGAGTTTTTGGATTATGCTGGTGGGCCTAGTAGAGGGGCAACAAGTGGGCCTTCTGATCTCTCGTAAGCTATTTGAGTAATCTATACTTGAAGAGGTAAATATTTTTTTCGTCATTTACTATGATTTATATTATCCTTATGCATGTCATCTTAGGAAAGAGTTAAGAAATTATTTCCTGAAATTCTGCTTTCGGATATATAATCCTACGTGGAGTACGGTGACATTGAGTTGATCCAAGTTTTTTATGGTGAAAATAAAGATACAATTATGGCACGTTGGGTGACTAATTATTATATAGGTAGGCTTAATGATCATGTGGAGCAAGGTGAGTTTGGGGTGGGTAGCGATTAGGATCCCTAGATGGTCCATTTCCTATAAAAGATCTATATTTCCTATTGGAGATATGTAACGATGCGTGTTTGTCATGAAAAATTATGGCAAAAGAAAATGGAGTGAAAACATTAATATAAAACTGTGTTGTGAGATTGAAATGGATCTTGATCTATTTTAAGAATGAAGAGGATGCCAATTCGGAAGGTAGTAGCTTTGGCAATAGTAGCAAAAAAGGCTACACTTACACATTGTGTATGAGAAATCTTATACATAACCACTAATAAGGCGACACGTGCCAAACTCAAGTTAACTTGTATTAGTATGTTTAGGGGTAGGTTAGTAATTTGACATGTCTAGTTAACTTGTTAACTACATCTAGTTAAGTATATTTATGGAATTATTTTAATTTCATTGTATTGATAGTATTATTATTATTATTATTGTGACTATTATTATTATTAAATGTTTTAGTTTCATTTATACTTAAACTAATATTTTTATTAATTTGTAAAATACATTTAAACTAATCAATTGTTGGAGCCAGTGTCCTCCACAGTTAGTGCAATAACATAAATAAATCTCTATAGGTTCACAGGGTATACTTTGTATTGTAATCAGTTGATTAACGTTTATCAATAACGGTTGGCTTGCTAGATAAGTTTGACGTTATTGTCATACAGATGGCGGTGATCAACTGGTCCCTAAAAGTCACACCTAAAGGATGTGATTGAGAGATGTGATTATTTGAGAAAGTAATCATATTGATGCCTTATTAAATGACTAAAAGGTTAGTCGGTGTTTTTGACTAAAAGGTTAGTCAATGTGATGATGATATAATTATTTAATAACGATTAAATAATGTTAGCTAAGACGAATTAACTGTAATTCGTAATTAAATATAAAATGTTATATTTAGTTGTAGTATATAATGTGAGCTTAAACGAATTAAAATGTTAATTCGTAATTAAACATAAACTGTTATATTTAATTAACAGATTATAAATATACCGATATTTATAATTGAAGTATATATTATACGATTGTCATAATAATTTTTATGTTAATATATCCACTGCAAAATGTTGTAATGGACCTTATTAATGTATGACAACATATTAGACAAATATAATATGTATAACATTATATTAAATGGAAGCTAATATAACCGGAAAAGAGTCCAAATACATTTTGGAATTTCGGTCAAATAGGGTAACAAAATAAGAGAAAAATAATCCCTTATTTTCTCCTTTTTGAGCCGTGAGATAGGGGAGTATATGAAAAGATTTTTACTCATTCTAACTCTCTAATTCATTGATCATCAATTTACATCACACAAAAAGATACAGACTCTTTTTCTCTCTAATTTTTCTAGCAAAGACAAGGGCATTTCTCGATCAATCTTGGGTGAGACGATTAGGAGGATATCTGCTTTGATATCTGTTCTTAGGCCTTTTGCTAGGACCAAAGGTTCAATTCGTTTTCTCTATATTTTATATCGTTTTCATATTTATGACTCGCAATTCATATTCTATAATTTTGTTATAATCCTAAATTTATAGGGGAAGTAAACTGTTATTTCCCACAAGTGGTATCAGAGCGTAAGGCTACAAAATTATATTATATGTTTTTCATTTTATGAAATATAAATTTGGGAAAAAAAATAAAACCGGAAAAAAAAATTTTAAGTCACGGCTGAATTTTTTTTTTTGCCGTTTGATTCAATTTTTTTTTTTGGGTTTTGTTTTTCCATTGTTGATTTATTGATATTGTTATTTTAAAAGGTTAAAATTCAATATAATAAATTTGTACTTGTTTTAATTTGATAAGGATTAAATTAAAATAAGATGAATTGGTTTTGTTTTGTTGTTGCTATTGTTTTCGGCCTCATTGTTTTAAATTGATAATTTTTGTATAATGATTCAATTTTAATGATGTTCAAAGCGATTGTGATTAAATGAATATATGGATAATCGATTTAATCATGATTTAGATGTTCATTTTAAAAGGTTAAATTGAATAATCTAGTTTGAATCAATAATTAATAACGATTAAATATTGAATTTTGTACCGATCTAGCAATATTGGCAACACCGAAATTTTTTTTTTTGCAGCCCGAGCTGCTACTGTACAATATAAAAAAAATAAAAAATTCCTGTTTTTTTTATTATTGTGCAGCAGGTATTTTTTTTTTTAATGTTTTTTTTCGGTTTTTGATTAAACCGTGAGAAAATAAAAAAAAAAAAAAAATTTGGGACTGGTACTATAAAGATAATGTTTGTTTGTTATTGTGAAAAGGTAATGTTTTTTTGGCATTATAAAGATAATGTTTGTTTGTTATTGTGAAAAGGTTCACAATAATGATACCCGATTATTTTAAAAAGGTTTAAAATAAAAATGGATTATGGAAGATTAAAATTGTTGTGGGCAATTAAGGAATTGTCACATAATTTTGATCGTATATAATGGTGGTTTGGATAATTAATCAACATAATTAATGAATTATGTCTTGTAGAATTAATTTATATAGTTGATGCATTTTATTTTTGTCGAATGAATGAATGAATGAATGGTTTTATTTACGTATTTTTGCAATTGGTTGAAAAATGTAATACCTAGTGTGGCCTTAGTTAATCATGTTTTCGTAATGATGGAAACATGGTTTGGATGTATTTATGAGATCTCGAATCTCCTTTTATTTCTTTTAATTATGTTTTTGGAATTAGAATGTAAATAGGTTTATTTTGTAATTTTGAAAATGTAATTTAAGAAGACTAAAGATGGAGATCGGATGCTCACTCCCGCTACATGGACCAAGATGGGACAAAGTCAAGCTTCTCGGGTCCATTAGGATGGATTCCAAACTTGTATTTACTGTTCATTTTGGTAGATAGGCCACACTAGGACCGTTGTAATAGTTTACGTATTTTTCGTTCTTTTGCTTTTCATTCACATGTTAAATAATTGCATCATATTCCGCCTAAACCAAACCACCTAAATTGCATGAAAAATGATTCATATAGTTTGAATTTTCATCTTAGACATACAGATGTCACTCGTTCATAGGGCCATCACCTTAGTCTAAATCATTCACGAAATGCTAGAAATTTGTTCACTTAAAATGAATTAAATTTAAGATGATGGGATCTTCCTCTAAAATGAAAATTGAGATTAGTCTTTATAGGAAAAACTACTATGAGCCCCTTCTTCGTCGGAAGTCATAATATGACCCCTTCTACGTTGGGTAAGTAGTGAGTGTTGACCTATTTTACCTCAACATTGTAGTCCGAGTAATATATCGGGATTATCAATGGACCTCTATAACTAGCATGGGGTGTTACAATCACCCCCACTTGAAGAACGCAATGTCATCATTGCGCCTGGGAGCATTACCGCTAACACAAAATCCTTCCCCGTTAGGTAAGTGATCATAATGAAGTGTATAACAATTGCCTCCAGGAGCGTATAACAACTGCCTCTAGCACCACACGATCGCAGGGTTGCTCTGATACCACTTGTAACACCCCGGCCCAAACCCTGAGTTGGGAGCGGTCACTCATGGTAGCTCGCCAGGTTGTGTTCATGACCCACAGATGAACACGGATCCTTTCCAGCGCATTTTGTCCTCACTCATGCGCATCCCGGAAATCTTCCTAAGAGGTCACCCATCCTAAGACTACTCTCAGCCAAGCACGCTTAACTTTTGAGTTCTTTTGCATGGATAACTAAAAAAGAAACTGCACGGTGTTTATATGTGAGTAGTACTCTTAATCTCTTTAAGCACTAGTCAATTAAGCTTATCAATGGACCTCTTCAACTAACGTAGGGTGTTCTATGGGGGTGTTACAACAGCCCAGCCCAATTACATCCCTAATAAAGAGCCTCATCCTATTGTCTGACTCAACTAAACGATTGACCTAAGATATACTTCATGTACCCCTGATCTACCCCATATGATGCCATGATCCGTTGTTTATTTCCTTGATTGATTTTCATCTTTGTTGCTTGTCTTGTTTTTAGCTTAGCTGTCGTTTAATTTTACCTTATCGTAGCCTAATTCTCTCGTAAACAGAATTGTGACTTCTTGGCACACTAGACCTAGTTAACACTTCTCATTGGTATTTAACTCGTCTCTGTGGACCGACCTTGACTTGCTACTTGTTATTATTGTTAGAAATATTATTTGATTTGGACCCCGACGACATATCCGATCATAATCCTCCGTTTCTGTTCTAGCATACTCGAGTTTTTGGATTATGCTGGTGGGCCTAGTAGAGGGGCAACAAGTGGGCCTTCTGATCTCTCGTAAGCTATTTGAGTAATCTATACTTGAAGAGGTAAATATTTTTTTCGTCATTTACTATGATTTATATTATCCTTATGCCTGTCATCTTAAGAAAGAGTTAAGAAATTATTTCCTGAAATTCTGCTTTCGGATATATAATCCTACGTGGAGTACGGTGACATTGAGTTGATCCAAGTTTTTTATGGTGGAAATAAAGATACAATTATGGCACGTTGGGTGACTAATTATTATATAGGTAGGCTTAATGATCATGTGGAGCAAGGTGAGTTTGGGGTGGGTAGCGATTAGAATCTCTAGACGGTCCATTTCCTATAAAAGATCTATATTTCCTATTGGAGATATGTAACGATGCGTGTTTGTCATGAAAAATTATGGCAAAAGAAAATGGAGTGAAAACATTAATATAAAACTGTGTTGTGAGATTGAAATGGACCTTGATCTATTTTAAGAATGAAGAGGATGCCAATTCGGAAGGTAGTAGCTTTGGCAATAGTAGCAAAAAAGGCTACACTTACACATTGTGTATGAGAAATCTTATACATAACCACTAATAAGGCGACACGTGCCAAACTCAAGTTAACTTGTATTAGTATGTTTAGGGGTAGGTTAGTAATTTGACATGTCTAGTTAACTTGTTAACTACATCTAGTTAAGTATATTTATGGAATTATTTTAATTTCATTGTATTGATAGTATTATTATTATTATTATTGTGACTATTATTATTATTAAATGTTTTAGTTTCATTTATACTTAAACTAATATTTTTATTAATTTGTAAAATACATTTAAACTAATCAATTGTTGGAGCCAGTGTCCTCCACAGTTAGTGCAATAACATAAATAAATCTCTATAGGTTCACAGGGTATACTTTGTATTGTAATCAGTTGATTAACGTTTATCAATAACGGTTGGCTTGCTAGATAAGTTTGACGTTATTGTCATACAGATGGCGGTGATCAACTGGTCCCTAAAAGTCACACCTAAAGGATGTGATTGAGAGATGTGATTATTTGAGAAAGTAATCATATTGATGCCTTATTAAATGACTAAAAGGTTAGTCGGTGTTTTTGACTAAAAAGTTAGTCAATGTGATGATGATATAATTATTTAATAACGATTAAATAATGTTAGCTAAGACGAATTAACTGTAATTCGTAATTAAATATAAAATGTTATATTTAGTTGTAGTATATAATGTGAGCCTAAACGAATTAAAATGTTAATTCGTAATTAAACATAAACTGTTATATTTAATTAACAGGATTATAAATATACCGATATTTATAATTGAAGTATATATTATACGATTGTCATAATAATTGTTATGTTAATATATCCAGTGCAAAATGTTGTAATGGACCTTATTAATGTATGACAACATATTAGACAAATATAATATGTATAACATTATATTAAATGGAAGCTAATATAACCGGAAAAGAGTCCAAATACATTTTGGAATTTCGGTCAAATAGGGTAACAAAATAAGAGAAAAATAATCCCTTATTTTCTCCTTTTTGAGCCGTGAGATAGGGGAGTATATGAAAAGATTTTTACTCATTCTAACTCTCTAATTCATTGATCATCAATTTACATCACACAAAAAGATACAGACTCTTTTTCTCTCTAATTTTTCTAGCAAAGACAAGGGCATTTCTCGATCAATCTTGGGTGAGACGATTAGGAGGATATCTGCTTTGATATCTGTTCTTAGGCCTTTTGCTAGGATCAAAGGTTCAATTCGTTTTCTCTATATTTTATATCGTTTTCATATTTATGACTCGCAATTCATATTCTATAATTTTGTTATAATCCTAAATTTATAGGGGAAGTAAACTGTTATTTCCCACAAGTGGTATCAGAGCGTAAGGCTACAAAATTATATTATATGTTTTTCATTTTATGAAATATAAATTTGGGAAAAAAAATAAAACCAGAAAAAAAAAATTTAAGTCACGGCTGAATTTTTTTTTTTTGCCGTTTGATTCAATTTTTTTTTTTTGGGTTTTGTTTTTCCATTGTTGATTTATTGATATTGTTATTTTAAAAGGTTAAAATTCAATATAATAAATTTGTACTTGTTTTAATTTGATAAGGATTAAATTAAAATAAGATGGAATTGTTTTGATTTTTGTTGTTGCTATTGTTTTCGGCCTCATTGTTTTAAATTGATAATTTTGTATAATGATTCAATTTTAATGATGTTCAAAGCGATTGTGATTAAATGAATATATGGATAATCGATTTAATCATGATTTAGATGTTCATTTTAAAAGGTTAAATTGAATAATCTAGTTTGAATCAATAATTAATAACGATTAAATATTGAATTTTGTACCGATCTAGCAATATTGGCAACACCGAAAAATTTTTTTTTGCAGCCCGTGCTGCTACTGTACAATATGAAAAAAAAAATTTATGTTTTTTTTTATTGCTGTGCAGCAGGTATTTTTTTTTTTTAATGTTTTTTTTCGGTTTTTGATTAAACCGTGAGAAAATAAAAAATAAAAAAAAAAAAAAAAATTTGGGACTGGTACTATAAAGATAATGTTTGTTTGTTATTGTGAAAAGGTAATGTTTTTTTGGCATTATAAAGATACTGTTTGTTTGTTATTGTGAAAAGGTTCACAATAATGATACCCGATTATTTTAAAAAGGTTTAAAATAAAAATGGATGATGGAAGATTAAAAATGTTGTGGCCAATTAAGGAATTGTCACATAATTTTGATCGTATATAATGGTGGTTTGGATAATTAATCAACATAATTAATGAATTATGTCTTGTAGAATTAATTTATATAGTTGATGCATTTTATTTTTGTCGAATGAATGAATGAATGGTTTTATTTACGTATTTTTGCAATTGGTTGAAAAATGTAATACCTAGTGTGGCCTTAGTTAATCATGTTTTCGTAATGATGGAAACATGGTTTGGTTGTATTTATGAGATCTCGAATCTCCTTTTATTTCTTTTAATTATGTTTTTGGAATTAGAATGTAAATAGGTTTATTTTGTAATTTTGAAAATGTAATTAAAGAAGACTAAAGATGGAGATCGGATGCTCACTCCCGCTACATGGACCAAGATGAGACAAAGTAATGCTTCTCGGGTCCATTAGGATGGATTCCAAACTTGTATTTACTGTTCATTTTGGTAGATAGGCCACACTAGGACCGTTGTAATAGTTTACGTATTTTTCGTTCTTTTGCTTTTCATTCACATGTTAAATAATTGCATCATATTCCGCCTAAGCCAAACCACCTAAATTGCATGAAAAATGATTCATATAGTTTGAATTTTCATCTTAGACATACAAATGTCACTCGTTCATAGAGCCATCACCTTAGTCTAAATCATTCACGAAATGCTAGAAATTTGTTCACTTAAAATGAATTAAATTTAAGATGATGGGATCTTCCTCTAAAATGAAAATTGAGATTAGTCTTTATAGGAAAAACTACTATGAGCCCCTTCTTCGTCGAAAGTCATACTATGACCCCTTCTACGTTGGGTAAGTAGTGAGTGTTGACCTATTTTACCTCAACATTGTAGTCCGAGTAATATATCGGGATTATCAATGGACCTCTATAACTAGCATGGGGTGTTACAATCACCCCCACTTGAAGAACGCAATGTCATCATTGCGCCTGGGAGCATTACCGCTAACACAAAATCCTTCCCCGTTAGGTAAGTGATCATAATGAAGTGTATAACAATTGCCTCTAGGAGCGTATAACAACTGCCTCTAGCACCACACGATCGCAGGGTTGCTCTGATACCACTTGTAACACCCCGGCCCAAACCTTGAGTTGGGAGCGGTCACTCATGGTAGCTCGCCAGGTTGTGTTCATGGCCCACAGATGAACACGGATCCTTTCCAGCGCATTTTGTCCTCACTCATGCGCATCCCGGAAATCTTCCTAAGAGGTCACCCATCCTAAGACTACTCTCAGTCAAGCACGCTTAACTTTTGAGTTCTTTTGCATGGATAACTAAAAAAGAAAGTGCATGGTGTTTATATGTGAGTAGTACTTTTAATCTCTTTAAGCACTAGTCAATTAAGCTTATCAATGGACCTCTTCAACTAACGTAGGGTGTTCTATGGGGGTGTTACAACAGCCCCGCCCCAATTACATCCCTAATAAAGAGCCTCGTCCTATTGTCCGACTCAACCAAACGATTGACCTAAGATATACTTCATGTACCCCTGATCTACCCCATATGATGCCATGATCCGTAGTTTATTTCCTTGATTGATTTTCATCTTTGTTGCTTGTCTTGTTTTTAGCTTAGCTGTCGTTTAATTTTACCTTATCGTAGCCTAATTCTCTCGTAAACAGAATTGTGACTTCTTGGCACACTAGACCTAGTTAACACTTCTCATTGGTATTCAACTCGTCTTTGTGGACCGACCTTGACTTGCTACTTGTTATTATTGTTAGAAATATTATTTGATTTGGACCCCGACGACATATCCGATCATAATCCTCCGTTTCTGTTCTAGCATACTCGAGTTTTTGGATTATGCTGGTGGGCCTAGTAGAGGGGCAACAAGTGGGCCTTCTGATCTCTCGTAAGCTATTTGAGTTATCTATACTTGAAGAGGTAAATATTTATTTCGTCATTTACTATGATTTATATTATCCTTATGCATGTCATCTTAGGAAAGAGTTAAGAAATTATTTGACGATAATAATTTAAGACTCTCTATGTGGCGATAATAACGACGCTATTTGATAATCTAAGAAATGAATTACGATTATAACAACACAAAAATGAATCTAAGATAATGTGTATGGAAAATAACAATCAAATAGAAAACAATAAGGACATTAAACAAAGGATAAAATAGAAATACCTAGGTGACGATCAACGACGAAAGCGATAACAATAATAGAAATCCCTTGTATAGAATAATCGTTCCTTGAATTACAACAACAAAGTAGATTACAAAGATTGAAATTCATATTGATCTAAGCTAAGGTTTTGATGTAGAATGGACAGAAATAAACTAAGAACTAAAGACAAAAGAAGAAAATGATCTAAACTAGAATTTCTAAACTAAAGAGAAATGTAAGAAGAGAAGAGATATGAGATGTTGTGTGCGAGATTGTGTGTTGAGAAGAGTGGCTGGAGCATCCTTTATATAGCATTAGTTTCGTGGGGAAGGGGTCGAGCATTGAACTTATAGGACAAAAGGAGGAAGTTGAAGCAATTTGCTCGAAGCAGCAGAGATACCCGATCGGGTACACACTTACCCGATCGGGTAATGTAACAACCCGAAATATACCCTATTTTTCTAGGGAAAATATTAACGGACACTTTTCGGCAAACTTAAGTTTTAAATTAGAATTTATGGTTTCCAGTCGAATTTGGAAATTCCGAGTTCGTATTTGGAATTTTTGGGAGATTCCATGAGAATCCCGTTTTTAAGTCATCTTTGACTTTTCTTGACTTTTAAGTCGTCTTTGACTTTTCTTGAATTTTTAAGTCGTCATTGACTTTTCTTGACTTTTAAGTCATCATTGACTTTTCTTGACTTTTAAGTCAACTTTGACTTTCGCTGACTTTTCCCGACTCGCCTCGTAATTTTAAAGACCGGAATTATATTTGAAAAATAATAAATTTAATTTATTTTTATTAAGATTTATTTGAATTTATGATAATTTAATATAATTATTTTGAATTTATTCGGAATTAAAGAATAATTTTTACGGTTTAATACCGAACGTCATTTAACTATTCCCGAGTCATCTTAAATCCCGAAACCAAACCCGAAACTCGACTTTGGCATGAGTCACACGCC
>JAIUZE010030954.1:0-14339 GCA_022085475.1 Heliosperma pusillum | reverse complement strand
ATATATATATATATATATATATATATATATATATATATATATATATATATATATATATATATATATATATAATGCTCTCTCTTATTAAAATAAATTTATGAAATATATTTTATTATAAATTATTTTAACGTTTGACATTGATAGCGTTATTAGATTAATCGTCACAAAGTCGGATTAAATTTCTAGGTTACGTAACAGTTGTACCGCTACTAATTTATCATTTTAGTTCTTATTATTTTTAGTCTTTATAATACTTTATTATTATTATCTTTAAATTTCCCTTTTGATTTTATTTGATGATTTTACGGGTATTACAGGTAATCTCGCAAGATCACTCAACTAAGACTTGAATTAGACAAGTGATCTCGCAAGATAACTTGACCAACTCGTGTGTAAACTTTCAAACTCGCAAGATATCAAGCAAACACACATTCAACCTCGCAAGGAAGAATGATTATTATTTCCCTCTCGCAAGAAGTAAATAATAGAACTTAAAGCTCGCACGTTAATAAGAACAAACAAGTAATAACTTGAATTCAATTCTCAATTGTGTATGTAATTCTGATTACAATGCCTTCTATTTATACTACTAGTACTTACCTTAAATTAACTAGATAGTAATTATGAAATAATGTGAACACTACCTTATTTCAGATTAGGAAATAAGATCACCGTACTACTTTATTCAAATTAAAAAAAATATGATGATCATATCACTTATTACCTAAATCTAATTAAACTAGAATATGACTTCTTTTGGAAAGAAGCATCGACGTCTCTTCCTTAGGCGTCAAGTAATTGCAGAACAATGCTGGAGCGGATTAAACAGTCCTAAAGAGTGTTCAGTTACGACTCTGACTGATTTCTTCAATATCTCATTCTTTCCTAATACTCCCACATCATTCTCCCTTTCTTCGAAAAAATTTGTCCTCAAATTTTGAGGATGTTTGAAGCCACTCGAATCAAAACAATCCTTAAGAATTTTGATGTAAACTTGATTAAATACATAAAGCTATTTGCGCACTTCATAGATTTATCCTTCAACTCGTCATCTTCAATATAGTCTTCATTCTTATCCATATCGAATAATTTGAACTTGTAACGAGTATCATAAATAATAACCCTATTGTGCCATCTTTTCTTGTGCTTTCCTTTCTTGTGCTTTCCACCCCCACCGCCCTCCTTGCACAACTTTACCAAAATCAGAACAAAACTTACTTGGTATAGCGTCTTGAACTTCCATAAAAATTGAGTTTAACAAAAAATAATAACTCCCACCATAGAGCTTCTTATCAATGGATTTTTCAAGTGGTGATTGATAAGGTCCATTAACTTGAGAATTCAAACAAATATTATTGTATACAAGCTCCTCTCTAAATATTGGTTGTACAATGGGATCTTCACAAATTGTATTATACATCTCTTCCATGTGACCTTCATCACAATCTTCTTCATCATGACAATCAATTGCAAAAAAACTCACAGCACTTTTAACTCCAATGTTGACAATATCCAATGACTCCTCATCACCATAATCATCAAATATTGGTGGTAAATCAAAATTTAAATAATAATTGTGTTCCACTTGTATTTCTTCAGAAAAAATTGACACCTCAAAGAACGTTGGATAAGAAAAAAACTTCTAGATAAACTTCATCTTGAAAGTGTTCCATCTTCTTGCCCATATAAGATCGTCCGGATTTAAGGAAATAAAGAGACGAAGCTCTGATACCAAATTGATGTAAAATAAATCCACTATTTTACTTTTTCAGTGATATAAATTTGCAGCGAAAATAAATTATGTTTTTGTGTTTTTTTATGTGTTTCAACGGAAAAATAAAAGGGATATGAATTAGTTAAGGTAATCTAGAAAGCTCACTCAACTAAGACTTGAATTAGACAAGTGATCTCGCAAGACAACTTGACCAACTCGTGTGTAAACTTTCAACCTCGCAAGATATCAAGCAAACACACATTCAACCTCGCAAGGAAGAATGATTATTATTTCCCTCTCGCAAGAAGTAAATAATCGAACTTAAAGCTCGCAAGCTAATAAGAACAACCAAGTAATAACTTGAATTTAATTCTCAATTGTGTATGTAATTCTGATTACAATGCCTTCTATTTATACTACTAGTACTTACCTTAAACTAACTAGATAGTAATTAGGAAGTAATGTGAACACTACCTTATTTCAGATTAGGAAATAAGATCACCACACTAATTTATTCAAATTAGGAAAATATGATCATCATATCACTTATTACCTAAATCTAATTAAACTAGGATATGACTTCTTTTGGAAAGAAGCATCGACGTCTCTTCCTTGGGCGTCAAGTAATTGCAGAACAATGCTGGAGCGAATTAAACGGTCCTAAAGAGTGTCCAGTTACGACTCTGACTGATTTCTTCAATATCTCATTATTTCCAAATGCTCCCGCATCTGGTGAAATAGAGGGCCATATTTTGTTCAAAGGATTTTACCAGAAGTATACGAATTGGTTTTGGCCAGGTGAAAGGGACGTTCTTGATCATTTTCATGGAGAAAGTAGGGAAGAACCCTTAGTAGGTAGTGATGATATGAAAGGTTTACTAAATGTAGTTTATGGGGCTAACATTTGTATCCATTCTAACGATCTTGATGATGATAACACTTTTGCTTGCTCTATAAAAATAGAAAAAGAAGCGGACTTTGAAGATGTGTCTATGGGATTTAGTTCTTCTGGTGATTCCGATAATGAATTTGAACACGCACACGATGCTAGGGATAATGACTGTTCTAATCACCCCCATAACCTAAACAATAAAGAAGACGCTAACTATAAGATATTGTTCCAAGCTGCCAACGATGAACTTTATGATGCTTGTCAATGTTTCTCAAAGCTCTCATTCCTTTTACACTTATACCATATTAAATGTATGTTTCATTGGTCTAAAGAGTCATTTAACAAGTTACTTGAACTTCTACTTCATGCATTTCGCAAGTAAAAGACTTTCCATCAACCTTTTATGAGGGTAAAAAGATAATAAATGATTTAGGACTCGGATATGAAAAGATTCACGCTTTCCCACACAATTACATGTTATTTTGGGGGGATAACAGTGACAAAGAGGAGTGTAATAATTGTCTCACATCCAGATGAAAAACATTCCAACCCGGACAAGATAAAGATCTAGCTAAGAAGGGTGAAGCAGCCAAAGTTATGAGTTATTTTCCCCATATTCCTAGATTAGAGAGGATCTACGCGTCGTCTAAAATAGCATAAGATATGATATGACATCATAAAGATCGTGTAAAAGATGGAAAACTTAGACATCCAGCAGACGGGTTAGCGTGGGAACAATTTGATTCTCGTTATCCTCTTTTTTCCTCTGATCCTAGAAGTGTTAGGTTAGCCTTAGCTAGTGACGGATTTAACCCATATTGTTTGATGAACACCACTTATAGCATATGGGCAATTATTTTGATTCCTTATAACTTGCCACCATGGTTGTGTAGTAGATCGTCTTCATTTATTTTGTCTTGTATTATTCCTGGAAAATACAGTCCAGGAATTCACATTGATGTGTATCTGCAACCTTTAATTTCTGAGTTAAAGCTGTTATGGAGCGGTGTTGATGCATTTGACGCTTTTAAGGGTGAAACATTTAAACTCCGAGCAGCATTATATAGTACTATTAACGATTTTCCGCCATATGCTATGTTATCTGGGTGGAGTACTTCTGGTTATGATGCTTGTCCACGTTGTACCCATTCATTTAACTCTGGAAGATTTGGTAGTAAGATTTGCTATGTGGGGCATAGGAAATGGTTCGATCTAGATCATCAATATCGTTCTGAAGCTAATCTGTTTGATGGAATGGTAGAGTATGGTTGCGCTCCAAAATCTATCAGTGGGTCAGATGTCTTAAGACAACAAGAAAAGATTGAATATACATATCGGAAGACCACAAAACGATTGAAAAGACCAAATAGAGCAAGGGAAGTTGGTGTCTCCACTAACGTGGTTAATGATAGTAATTGTGAAGATAATAATCATAACTTGTGGAATAAGAAGAGTATATTTGTTGAGTTGCCCTACTGGGAACACAACCCTCTAAGACATAATTTAGATGTTATGCACATTGAGTAAAATGTGTGTGACAATATATTGGGTACACTTTTAGATATGGATAAGAGTAGAGAGGATGTAAATGCGAGAAAAGGTCTAAAGAATCTAGGCATAAAGGTTCAATCTTTGGCTCCAAGATCGACCTAATCGTGAACCATACATGCCTCCTGCATCATACACCATGTCTTACGAGGAGAAATAGCGATTTATTAAAGTCTTGCAAAATGTTAGAGCTCCTGATGGGTATGGCTCAAACATCTCTAGATGCGTGAATATGAAACAGAGAAAGCTCATTAATCTTAAGAGTCACGACAATCATGTGTTAATGCAAGATATACTTCCTGTGGCATTGAGGGCATCAAAAACCACTAAAGTTATTGACTTACTATGGGAATTATCTTACTTTTTTAAGTCTCTTTTTTCGCACACGCTTGAACACGACGAGTTAAATGCCCTTAAGTCGAAAATTGTGCTAATACTATGTCGTATGCAAATGGAGTTCATGCCAACCTTCTTCACAATTATGGTGCACCTATTGATTCACTTAGTAGAGGAGGCAAAACTTGGTGGACCTGTCCAGTATAGATGAATGTACCCTATTGAAAGGTAAATATCACAAACTATTTAAGTGGATGTTTTACGTGTTTTCCTAAACTGATTTTATGAACATTCCAAAGGTATTTGGCTCACTTAAAATCATACGTAAGTAATAAAGCTCAACCCGAGGGATCAATTGCCGAAGGGTTCGTGCTTGAGGGGACAATCACATTTTGTTCAAGGTATTTCGAAGGCATTGAGACTATATTTAATAGATCGAAAAGGAATGATGATGGTAGTCAATACACGAGTGATTAATTGTATTGCTCTGGTGGTTGAGTTATTGGTAAGATAGAAAACGTACGCCTAGATGACAGAAGTTTAAGGCGAGGTCATCGCTACATTTTGCTTCATTCCGATTAGATGAGAGCGGCTCTTGTGTAACTATAAACTACTGACAAGTTTTTATAATTTGTTACCTATCGTTGATCTAATCAGGTAATGAATTTTTTTCTCATATTTTAAAGTGACTTTCTTAGTTACAAGCGGCGGGAGTTGGTCCATCAGAGTGGTAACCAAAGTAATGAACACAAGTGGATTATCAAAGAATTTGACTTTTAATGAATTTCGTCAGCCCCAATTCAACCGCATGATGTATGGTGTGCTAAAGGTGTGAGGTATTGTGTCACTTTTAATGAATTTCGCCAGCCACTCAAAAAGGGAGGACACATCCTTGTTAGATTCATTGGTGATATGGCTCGGAAGGAAAGATTTTGTCCAATTAGGGAAACTAATTGGCACCATGCGCCTGAGAAGTTCAAAGTTGATATTGTTAAGTGTATTCGGGTATGTCCTTGACAACTAAGATTTCATTGACGGAGGAATTTTAAAACTAATTCAGATAACATGCTCGTTTGATCAACAATTTTTTTTTTTACATTAGCCGTTATCTATTTTTTATTTTGCAGGAACATTTTGTTCTTCCCGATGGCGATGGATATAACGAAGGTATTCTAAAGCGTGTAGGAAAAAGTGTGAGACAATATAGACATCACTTGAAGAAGACTTTTTTTTAAAACCGACGACAAAAAATATAGAAGAAATCTATCAAACTCGACCATCCGGGGTCTCTCTTGATAGTTGGATTCATTTAGTGAATTATTGGTATTCTGAAAAGGGAAAGGTATTTGCCTAAATTTTAAATAGTTTCTTTAATTATGTTTAATATTATTCATTATGTCAGTGTGTTGCCACCACTTTTATGGCTGCCACTTTCATTGTTGTCGTTTTGCTTCCATTTTTGTAAGTGTGGACGGATTTTTCATCATTTAATGTCTATTTAATGCAGAAATTTGCTGAATGCGGAAAAGACGCACGTGCATCACAAAATCATGTTCACACCACCGGGTCTACAAGTTATGCTAATATACGGGCGGAGTTTGTAAAGATTCAACCTTTTATCTATGATTATACTACCATTTATTCATTTATTCTGAATACTGTTGGAGCTAGTGTCCTCCACAGTTAGTGTGATAAAAGCTAAGGTTCACAGGGTATACTTTGTATTATAATCAGTTGATTAACGTTTATTGATAACGGTTGGCTTGCTAGATACGTTTGACGTTATTGTCATACAGATGGCGGTGATCAACTGATCCCTAAAAGTCACACCTAAAGGATGTGTTTGAGAGATGTGATTATTTGAGAAAATAATCATATTGATGCCTTATTAAGTGACTACAAGGTTTGTCGATGTATTTGACTAAAAGGTTAGTCAAATGTGATGATGATACGATTATTTAATAACGATTAAATAATGTTAGCTGGTAATTAAATATAAAATGTTATATTTAATCAATGTATATAATGTTGGTCTAAACTAAATGTAAAATGTTATATTTAAGTTGGCGAATATGTATTACACGATATTATTATAGTGTATTGGTCCGGCATTACTCGGTTTATGTGACGGTCCATTACTAGTAATAATTGGAATACATATTACATTATGTACATATAATATTGTATGCTAATTACCAAATAGAGGTTGAGTTAAAATAAGGAAACTAGGTTTTTTTTCCTTCTCTACTCTTGATCTCACGGCACATATAGGGAGAAAAATAAGTTTTTCTACTAACCCTAATGGACTCCAAAAAGTGACGGCACACAAGTGAAAAAGAGAAGAAAAATTCAGATTTTGAACTCTCTTATTCATCTCCATATTCATTATCATTATACACACAAAATTAAAAGTAATTTTTGGGTATTCGTTCTAGCACGACGAAGGCATTTCTTGAACTATCTTGGGTGTAACGATTAGGAGAATACCTACTTTGGTATTTGTTCTTAGGCCTTTTACTAGGACCGAAGGTGATTTCTTAATCTCTTGTTTATATTATGCAATTTCTTTTATGACTAGAAATTCATATAGTTATAATTTCATTATAAATTCATATACCGCCTGATTCATTGTGGGGCTATGCTCTTTTGTCAGCTGCTCTTATACTTAACCGAAGTCCATCTAAAGCTGTTGACAAGACTCCATTTGAAATGTGGAAGGGAACAGTCCCTAACTTGTCCTTTATTCGGCTTTGGGGCTGGGAGGCTTATGTCAAGTGGAGACACGAGGACAAGCTCGGCCCGCGATCGGTCAAGACATACTTTATTGGTTATCCAAAAGGAATGTTTGGTCATTACTTTTATTCGCCTAGCGAACAACGTGTTTTTGTTGCGGCTAGTGCGAAGTTTCTAGAGAAAGAATTTCTCGAGAACAAGACGAGTGATAGAACCTTCGATCTATTGGAGATTCAAGAACCAACAACCGAGAAACCGATGGAGGAAGATGTTCCTTCATCTTCTGCTGCGGTTAATATTCCTTAGGAACCTAGAAGGTCGGGTAGAGTCTCCATACCTCCAGACAGATACATTGGTATGGTCGAGGAGAACGATAGAGACGATGTTTTGCTCCTAGAGAGTAACGAACCCGCTACCTATAAAGGAGCTATGACCTGTTCCGACTCAAAGCTATGGCTTGAGGCCATGCAATCCGAGATGGACTCTATGTATGAGAATGACGTATGGGATCTGGTTGATTTTCCTGATAAGGTTCGGCCTCTTCAGTGCAAATGGCTTTACAAGATAAAGCATTCCGTAGGGGGACAACCAGACACCTATAAGGCACGACTAGTGGCAAAAGGTTTCACTCAAGTGCAAGGATTGCATTATGATGAAATCTTTGCACCCGTAGTCATGCTGCGTTCCATTCAGATAATCTTAGCGATTGCCGCTTTTCATGACTATGAAATTTGGCAGATGGACGTGAAAACCGCCATCTTAAACGGTTATTTGGAGGAGGAGTTGTACATGGTACAACCCGAAGGTTTCATTTACCATAAAAATCCTAAGAAAGTGTGCAAGCTTAAGCGTTCCATTTATGGACTTAAGCAAGCTTCTCGGAGTTGGAATCATCGTTTCGACCAAGTCATAAAAGCAAATGGTTTCACTCGATCGGTTGAGGAACCATGCTTATATGTCAAGTCGAGTGGGAGTAAAATCGTTTTCTTGATATTGTATGTCGATGACATACTCTTGATAGGGATTGATATTCCTCTTTTATCTTCGGTTAAGGTATGGTTAAAGAACCATTTCCAGATGAAAGATCTGGGCGAGGCACAGCGCATATTGGGAATCCGTATCTACAGAGATAGATCACGACGGATGTTATCACTCAGTCAGGAGTCTTATATAGATAAGATTCTTGAAAGGTTCAGCATGACCAACTCCAAGAAGGGGTATCTTCCAATGACATCTGGGATGCATTTGAGTAAAGCTCAGGCACCCAAGACATCTGAAGAGGTCGAGCGCATGAGTCGAATTCCTTATGCGTCAGCTATAGGATCGATCATGTATGCCATGATATGAACACGTCCAGACGTGGCATATGCTTTGAATATGACCAGTCGGTATCAAGGCAATCCAGGTGAAACACACTGGATGGCTGTTAAAAATATCCTTAAGTACCTACGGAGGACTAAGGATTGGGTATTGACTTATGGAGGAGAGACTAAGCTTTGCGCAACCGGTTACGCAGATGCTAGCTTCCAAACGGACCGGGATGACTCGAAATCTCAGTCTGGATTCGTATTTACTCTTAATGGCGTTGCGGTCAGCTGGAAAAGCTCCAAGCAGAGTGTTATAGCAGATTCTACGACTGAGTCCGAGTACTATGCCGCCTCAGAGGCTGCAAAGGAAGTTATATGGATGCGTCAATTCTTACAAGGACTTGCCATAGTTTCTAGTTCGAATGACCCGATCACCATCTATTGTGATAATAGAGGTGCCATCTTCCAGGCTAAGGAGCCTAAGTCTAGCAACAAATCTAGACATGTACTTTGGAAGGCTCACATGATCAGAGATTACGTGGAGCAAAAGGAGATAATGATAGACAAGATTGCTACGGATGATAACATAGCAGATCCACTCACTAAACCGTTAAGACATGATAAGCATGTAGGGCACGTTACTTTCATGGGAGTCAAACGTGTTCCTGAGTTGTATTAGTTGTTTGTATGAATTAGATACATCTTTTCATATTCTAATAATAACTTCATCATATTGTTTTCATATTTTGTTTTTCATGTGGATTGTATGGACAACATTGAACACCACAAAGTGAACTGAATAACATTATATGTGTTTTGGTCCGTAATCGCCTACATGAGCTGATAACTCTGGCTATTATATTGTTGAGTCGGTTGATGGTGGGTTCAACGAGTCATAAGTCAAACTGTTGACTGATCGATCATAAATACGAGTTATAAGGATACCTCGTAGGAAATTGTAATTCGTGACGACGTTATGGAGTCCTAAATGTTTAACAACATTCGGTGCCAGGTCGTGGATTGGACCTCCATAGTGTTCCTAGAGTCGATTCTTTTTACTATCGACTGTCTCTTGAGATTAAGGCAGTTTTTGGGTGACTTAGGTTTCTTTCTCACGGTCGACCGTAACAGGAGGCCAAGCAGATTTTTACTGGGTCATTTCATACTGTGCTTACATCTGCAGGATTCGAGTTGAGGAAAATATCCAACCCTTTATCAGGTTTTTTTATTTCTCAGGGCCACTCGAGAAGTAGTAACTGAAATGCATGGCCATGCTCGAATAATAATTCGTTTATCAGTTGAGTTACTCTCTAGTTGGGAAAACCACTCTTGATACCGATCACTTGAAAAATACGACCTTTGTGAATGCGGTCTTTTCAAATTGTTTTACATTGAGTGGGAGAAATTTAAGGATATGAGAATCAGTTATCGCACATACACTTGTAAGGACAAGTGGGAGATTGTTGGAGCTAGTGTCCTCCACAGTTAGTGTGATAACAGCTAAGGTTCACAGGGTCTACTTTGTATTATAATCAGTTGATTAACGTTTATCGATAACGGTTGGCTTGCTAGACAAGTTTGACGTTATTGTCATTCAGATGGCGGTGATCAACTGATCCCTAAAAGTCACACCTAAAGGATGTGTTTGAGAGATGTGATTATTTGAGAAAATAATCATATTGATGCCTTATTAAATGACTAAAAGGTTAGTCGATGTATTTGACTAAAAGGTTAGTCAAATGTGATGATGATACGGTTGTTTAATAACGATTAAATAATGTTAGCCGGTAATTGAATATAAAATGTTATATTTAATTAATGTATATAATGTTGGTCTAAACTAAATATAAACTGTTATATTTAAGTTGGCAGATATGTATTACATGATATTATTATAATGTATTGGTTCGGCATTACTCGGTTTATATGACGGTCCATTACTAGTAATAATTAGAATACATATTACATTATGGATATATTAAATTATATGCTAACTACCTTAATAGAGGTTGAGTTAAATAAGGAAACTAGGTTTTTATTATTCTTTCCTAATAAAAGGAGAAATAAGAAGCCCTAATTGCCTTAGACTTCTCACGGCTCAAATAGGGTGAAAAATAAGTTTTTCAACTAACCCTAATTTGACTCAAAAGTGACGGCACACACAAGTGAACAAGAGAAAAAAAAAATTCTGATTTTAACTCTCTTATTCATCTTCATATTCATCATCAATATCACATAAATTAGAAGTAATTTTTGGGTATTCGTTCTAGCACGACGAAGGCATTTCTTGAACCATCTTGGGTGTAACGATTAGGAGAATACCTACTTTGGTATTTGTTCTTAGGCCTTTTACTAGGACCGAAGGTTATTTCTTAATCTCTTGTTTATATTATGCAATTTCATTTATGACTAGAAATTCATATAGTTATAATTTCATTATAAATTCATATAACGCCTGATTCATTGTGGGACTATGCTCTTTTGTCAACTGCTCTTATACTTAACCGAAGTCCATCTAAAGTTGTTGACAAGACTCCATTTGAAATGTGGAAGGGAACAGTCCCTAACTTGTCCTTTATTCGGCTTTGGGGCTGCGAGGCTTATGTCAAGTGGAGACACGAGGAATACATGCTTAAATACATGCTTAGTTAAATATTTATGTGGTGATGACTAATAGGAAGATAAGAACATAAGAGAACCAACCAAATTGGAGGTTTTCAAGGAAACACACAAGAGGAAAGACGGATCCTATGTGAAAGATACAATAACAGAAGAATTTGTGGTACACATATAAAGTTTTATATACTCTTAGATTTTCTTGTAAATTGACATAAAATAGTATTTAACGAATCATTTTTTTATGTGTACAGCTGGAAGCTGATAGTTATATATATTGGATCTGAACTTGCGATTAATCCTATCAAGCCCAAAGTACAAATACAAAATGAAGCTTTCAGCAAACTAATGTATGAGAAAGATATCCCTAAACGGCCTTTAGGCTTTGGGTTCGGTGTGAAAGGAAGTGATGTATTTGGGGTGCACGGTATCTTAAGGAAATAAACTTTTAAATCGGGAGATAGTAGTTCTTTCGCTTTACAAAATATGGAAAAGATGCAAAATATGGAGAAGACTGTTGTAAGTTTGAACAAGGACAACAAAGAGCTACAAAGCAAGTTAAATAAGACCAATTTCATTTTGTCCAAAATCTTAGAAGGTATGAGTTATGGAATACTGTCACCCGAGTTAACTCACCTTGCAAAATCCACCTTGAATTCACAGGTATTTTTGGGTTCTTTTTAATTTTAATACATTTACATGGCATGAGATCAACTTTACCTATGTGTGTAGCAACTGTTTTCCGCCTTAGGTTTTGCATCAAAATTTCATTGCACTGATTTTTTATGATTTTTACTGTTAGTGCTTGGCGTTTAAGAAATTCAAGAAGACCAATAAAGACCTTAGATGTTCTTCGTTGATCAGTTGTACCCCAACAGGGCAACAGAGTCATTGTTCAACTTATACGAACAAGTTCCTTTTATTTGTTTTCTTTCCGTTTATCCCTCATTTTATTGTAAACTATGCATTGACATTGATGCTTGCATCTTGATGCATTTATTGGCACTCCTTTAAATTACTTGAGCCACATTTTGATTAAAGATAAGTGAATTTAAGTTTGAAATCAAGATTGAAATTTGCGTTTTGCGTTAGGTGACCTGGCACAATGGTTTCATCTAAGTGTATGGTAGAAATTAATGTGTACACGAGGTTTTCTTGTGTCAACCAATTTTAGTCTTTTTGTGAAACTTCCTTCTACCCTTCATTTTCGAGACTTTGAGAGTTTGTTTCATTCAAGAATATTGTCTGCTTCTTGGTTTTGTTGATCGTCTTTTGTTATATTTTGAAATGAGTATCTGTGATTTCTTAATTTTCTGGGGTATCTCTTGGTACTAGAATGATTAATGATCCAGATTATCATAGTTTTTGTTATTTGTAGCTATACTGTATTTGATTACCTGTACACATGACTCTTCGAAGGTAGAGATTATTCATCCTAGTCTTATTGCGTCGTCCATTAGCTAAGTCTAATTGTGTCAACCATGTCCTGTTTTGCTGTTGCTTATAACTGGAACCATACTACCAAGTAGCCTTAGACTATTTTTGAAATCATCCCAAGCCATCCCCAGCGATCAAAAGTCATGTTATAGTCCCATGACTTGGCACATATATATATGGTCACAAAGCAAAAATGTATCTCGAATGTAACTTATGTTTGTTGTAGAAACATCTTTTGTTTGATTATATTGATGAATTGTTGTCTGCAATGTAACGAGTATAAGACGTTGCTTTGCTTTTTTGGTTTCTTAAGCAATTTTGTGCTCTATTCTTTAGTTACTAGTACCACAACTTTTTTACTGGAATTCATGATGATATTTAATTTTCTTTCATGTAGATATCAGAATCAACAAATGCTTTTGGCAGTGCATCCAGATGAATATAAAGCAAAACTCGAATAAAGTTTTGGGAGCCGATCGTCTGGCAGTGCATCCAGATGAAAAGAGCAAAACTCGAATTTACTTTTGGGACCCGATCGTCTGCAGTGCGCCCAGATGGAAAGCGCAAAACTCGAATTCACTTTTGGGAGCGGATCGTCTATTAATATAATCGCATCTTTTGTCTAGGATATAATCTTTTTGGAGACATTTAATATTTTTTTAGGTGAAACATAGTAGTGATTTTTTTTTCTCCGTTTTTCTTGTTTGGACGAAACTATTAGAACACTTGTTTTGAGTTGCTAATGTTTGTACTTCATTTTATAATGCAGTTTTATGTTATAAAATTTTGTTTTAAACATATTCTCGTCGAATTATTTGTTAGGTTCATATACCTACTCATAAGACTCTTCTTATGATTAACTAATTAATTCTTTAATTAGTTTATGCAAGATCTAGTTACACGCTAATAAAAATAAACAAGATGAAGAAAAGAATGGTTTCCTCACATTCCTTGTGTCGAGTATGGGCACAAGGAAAGGACTCGTTCCTCTCCTTGTTCTTGAGCTAATATATATGGGGATGAACTTCCTAAGTCCTAAGTGTAGAGACACTCCTATAAGTTGCACCTAGACTATCCCAAATCTCCTCTTGTATTATTTAATATATAATATGATCGAGAAGAACCCTTAAACAATATAACTAATACAACCATTACTACAATTAGTAACATTGTAAACCATTAGTAATATATGAACTTGATTATAAGAGAAACATCTTAAGTTTTCTAGTGTGAGAAAGTTGTAATTGAATATGAGATCTAAGTGTAAAAAAATGAGAGGAGAAAACATCTCCTTATGGAGCTCATCAATCCGGCCAAGCATAGGGAGAGGAGTGACAACCCTCGCGAATGCGGAAATATAAAACATACAACCATGTGAAATAATATGCGGAAATACGGTATTTTAAAAACCTTTATACATGCAAGATATATAACACGAGGAGTGTCAAAATATTACAAGCTAAGTACAAAATACAATAAAGAGACGGGGTCTCTTAAAATGTTAGCAAAGAACAAGTGTTTAGCAAAACTAGCTAATATCGTCTAGAGGTGAAACTTCCAGGGACAACGCCCGCTAGCTCACACCCAAACCCCAAAATAGCATAAGCAAAAAGCCATCCATGCAAGCAACCTGTTCATTCATGAAAAACATGAACGCCACAATCAGTGGGGAGTAACTCCGGGTTCTCCCAGCCATATCACATTAAACGTACATATAAGGAAATACAAAGTAAAATCATGCATATATAGATATACA
>JAIUZE010030953.1:0-13261 GCA_022085475.1 Heliosperma pusillum | reverse complement strand
CGTGAATGGATGGTAATATGTTGGATATTATGTGATCATCGCATGACTTGACTGGTTTGTCTGTCGAGTCTCAATCTTATCAATCTTATATCGCTAACGGTGAGATGCAAGCCCTAGTGAGCGTATTCGGTTGCCTAAGAGTGTCTTCCCCGAGTCTTTGTATCACATGATGGATTCGGATTTGTATTCTATATGCGCTTATCGTTATATATTGGATTGCCTATCTATTCTTATTGTAACTCACATGTATATCTATATATGCATGCTTTACTTTTGTATTTCCTTATATGTACGTTTAATGTGATATGGCTGGGAGAACCCGGAGTTACTCCCCACTGACTGTGGCGTTCATGTTTTTCATGAATGAACAGGTTGCTTGCGTGGATGGCTTTTTGCTTGACTATTTTGGGGTTCGGGTGTGAGCTAGCGGGCGTTGTCCCTGGATGAAACACCTCTAGACGTTGTTTAGCTAGTTGCTAATTACTTTGCCTTTTGTTGACACTTTGAGAGACTACGTCTCTTGTGGTATTTTTATTTAGTTTGTAATATTTTGACACTCCTCGTATTTTTCTATCTTGCATGTATAAAGGTTTTTAAAATACCGTATTTTCCGCTATATAATTCACATGCTTGTATGTTTTATTTTTCCGCATTCGCGAGGGTTGTCACAGAAGGAGGAAGGATAAATGAGTTTATTTTGAGAAGGTGAGTAATAGAAGGCCCAAATTTCATATCGGGTCAACTCCCTTGAATTTTCGCGTAAAATCCGATTATGAACTCATATCGGACTGAAATGCGACGATTTCTACCCAACTAAACTAAATCCTATTTAACATTAATTTAAAGTCACGAAATCATAAATTATCGACTTAAAATATTTTAACTAATAAAAGTAAAAGACGAATTCATAAAGTTTACGACTTCAGTGAATTATTCATTATTATAAAATATGGGGTGTTACAATCATCCCACCTTTTAAAAAGTTTCATCCTCGAAACTTGAAAGTAGAAAACAAAAGTTATAAGGACCAAATTGTTTTCTCAAAATTGGTATTCAAAACATTTACCAGGAAATGTATTTCAAAAACACGACATTTTCCAAAAAGGTATAGGAAAAGTTTTCGGAGGTAACAATCTTTTTCTATGGAACGAAATCGTTCTTGTCGTGCACACAAGAACACTAGCATTCCAGAGTAAGATCAAGATTAAAATTAAATCATACGCGGATAAGTGCAGAACTAGTCATTAGACGTCTCCAATAACAAGTTCTAGCAACCAAGCAAACGCAAAATCCAGAATAAGAGCAACATAAATCCATTTTCGAAAAATGAAAGTAGAAAATTCATTTCTAAAATTCTTTAAAAAGGATAAATTCGAAATCCATTGTGAAAATTTGAAAATTTTCTCAATTTGCAAACTCAAGACAACCAAATATTGCACACACATAAAAGTAACTTGAGCATCAAACTCACAATCATGGTAATAAGGATAAACATAACGGGTAAAATAAAATAAAAAGGCTTATCGAAAAGAACATGAGTGGAATCAAGGACTAAGTCCTAAGAGCAGGCATTAGATAGAAGGCTAACAAGAAGGACAACGACAGATGAATGATATAAAAAGATATGTTTTATTACCGAAAGAGAGCATGACAAGATAGATAAGAAAGAAATGAACAGCAAATATTTTGCTCAAAGAGGGAGACAACCTAAAAACTGAAAATGATATTAAACACTCCACTCAAATACCAAAGTCATCATGGTCAATTTCTCGGGCATTTTGCTAAACCCAAATTATAGCCACATCATTCTAAGGGCTTATCCATTTAACATCACAAACACCGCTAATAAGCTAGTACTCTAGAGAATGTAACTCATCTCGGTCATACCTTAACCGCTTCCAATCCTTAGATCCTACAAAATTCTTGACAATCACCAGGTCAAACTACGAACCCATATATCTAGTATCCAACTAGCATTAACTAAGGTCTATTGACAAGGGAAAATCCACAATAAAAAAATCCACATGAAAGATTCCTAAATATATTCGAACATCTTTAGTCCAATCAATTATTACACTCAAGTCCACAAGCATGGATAATCATACCTAGAAAAGCATAATTACCACCAATCTTAAGATGAATGGGCTCACCATTCCAATTCTCCGATTCAAATCACTTCTACGCTCACTATCCGAAACTTAAAGAAATTTCTCATTTAGATTCCACAGAATCTCAGGAGAGAACGATTACAAATTTCAAGTCCTATATGGCCAAGCACATGGCGATGATACGACTATTCAAATCATCCAGCTCAACTATAAGTCAAGATGCATCGATCTTTACTTACGAAAATATTCCTCAAAGTCTGGTCACCAGTTTTAATTACCAAAGTAAAGTCTCTTTTAGAATCCAACATTTAGAGACATCTAATTCCCAAATGATCTCTAAGGCAACTATTATGATAATAAACAAAACCAGACTATCATTCCAATAAACTTGAACTTTGAATTAACACCACCACATCAAACTCGAAATTCTAAAGTCACCAAGAGAGGATACATTATCACTATTAGGATTCATCCTAGAGCTTATGTCCTATTTCCCATGATCAAATACAACATGAAATTTTCTCAATCCAAAGACACATATTCTAGGTAAAGAATCCCAAAATACATCACACTTATTTTCGGAGCCTTATAAAAGGGATATCCAATCCACTAGAGGAAAGATGAAGCAGCAACGAGTTAGGAAACGATAAGGAATCTCAAGGAGAACACGAGCATAATCAGGCACGAGATTACAAGAGAGGAACGCTGAAAATAACGAGGTCATAAGCAAGAGACAAAGCAGATAGTAGAGTTATTAAGATATCCCAATAAGGAATAAGATATGAGCATGCGATCTCTTAAAGATCAATCTTGACAAAAACATTCCAGAATGGAAATGAAAAGGGATAATGGCACGAGTAAAGGTTTAATCCACAAAATTTCTCCTTTCAAACTTAGGGTGATACTAAAGCAACTCATCCCGATAACAAAGGTCTCTCACAAGGGACCATCGTACCATCATCAAAGTAAGGTACACCTAAATTCGAGAAATCGACTACAACCCAATTCATCCATCCTTTCATATAACACGGATTCCCAATTGCGGAATTGCAACTCAAGCATAGTAACATTCTCTCAACTCCAAAATTTGACACTAACTCAAAGGTTTCAAAACCGAAAGACTAACAAGGACTTCTTCATACTAATCTCTTTTTAACTTCTACGGCCCACACGGTAGATGTAACACCCGTAAATGTACCATATTTTTATAGAGAAAAATATTTTACGGTTACTTTTCAGTGAAATTTAGTTTTAATCGTAAATTTAATTTTCCGAGTCGAATTTAGAATTTCCGAGTTCGTATTTGGAATTTCCGCGAGATTCCATGAGAATCCCGTCTTAAGGCGAGTTTGACTTTTGTTGACTTTTTCCTTACATAACTTATACTACCTCCCTTAACCTAGTTCATACACAAACACAATTCAACTTTTCTTCTTCCTTAAGCAAACCAAAACCCTTGCCTCCATAATCTTTCCATTCTTAGAATCATCTTATCTCACTCGTTTCTTGCTTAAATTCACGTAAGTACGTCTTATTCTTCCCCTCTTATCTTCCTCTATCCGTATTGGTAATAAAATTACCGTCTTTCTCGCTTTTTAAATTATCCGTCTTTCTCAAGGTGAATGATATTCATCTTTTATTATCTAATTGTATGTAGGTGGAGACTAGGAAGGTTTAGAAATCGATTAAAGACGCGAAAAGGTAACGGTGAAATGTTACTCGATATCATTTACGTGTTTTATGTGATTTCTAGGCTAGTAATCGTATTTAGATTATGACTAGTATGCTTAGGGATTTTATTATTGATGATGGATGTTGTTTGTTGAGAATTGATATGAGAAGTGATGATTTATGATAATAGTTGATGATGGTTGAGTTTAGAACAAATTGGAGTTGTCTAGACTCAAGTCACGGTCGTGAGACTCAAGTCACGGTCGTGAGACTCAAGTCACGGGCGTGAAATAGTGGCTGATCTTTTACCCTTCCGTAACAGAGTGTTTCACGGGCGTGAAATACAAGTCACGGTCGTGACTTGTGCAGTTTCACTGCACTGACCCCTTTTCGTAAAATGATCATATCTCCTTCGTTACTTGCTTGTTTTTGGCTTGTGACCTATCGTTGGAACCGTAAGAGGATAAGCTATCACCTCGACTTGGAATTTCTGTATTTGCATGTCTAGAACTCTAGTTATGATAGTTTGAAGTGAACCCTTGTTTTAGTTAGTTTCCAAACTTGTTGTTTTGGAGAGGTATCTATGTTTCTTATTTATTATGCTTCTTAAACTTGGTCTAATGCTTATGTATCATGTATTGATTCATGTTTATCATATTTACATTTATATAATGCCATATTCTCATATTTTGTGACGGTTTTTGATATGTCCCAGTTTGAGTCGGTTTTTACAAATGATACGGTTTGAGCACTATTTTGTCTTGTGCTTTGTACTCTCATTCCCTTGGCTACCTCCACGTTCGTAAGGCTGGAATGTCAGAACGGAGCAGGTATCCTACTGCTTAATTGCATGTGTTAGTGGGCATACGACGACGTTGTTGGGAGTTGAACGCATTGCGTTGATCGACCCGGCCGTCAAATGTTGTGTACTTGCGAGGTGGTGTTATTGGCATGTAGCGTACCGCTTGTTATGAGGCTTGAGCTCTTTTCCGCCTCGTTCGTGAATTGATCTACCGAATTTGGGGTACTCGGCATATATATTGTAAGACCGAGTCTTGGATGCGAAAGTTTATAAATCCGCATGTCCGAACTCGGAAAAAATGTGATTCCGAGAATCGGCCAGGTTTAGATTAGAGCCGTTTATTATCTGGTTCCTACCAGGAGACTAGTCTACATATCGAAATGTAGCACTCGTGTATGCGTTCAGGGGGAAACGTCTTATCCCGTGGATGCCTTTAATCATACGTCCATGCTACCCGGTGCTATCGTTTCATTACCGGAGAGATGTCGTCTTTGGTCCCGTATGTCTTTGAATTCCGTGATTTTTCATTATTTTCATTCATGTCATTGCATGACTTGGCATCGTCATGCATTAGTTTCGTTTGAATGATGATAATATGAATGATTATATTTGATCATTGCATGACTTGGCATGGTTTGGTTTTGTCGAGTTCTCAAATCTTATCAAACTTCTAACCCTAACGGAATGCAAGCCCATAGTGAGTGTATCGGTTTGCTAGGGGTCTTTCCCCGTCTTTGTATACATGATGGATTCGATTTGTAGTCCATATTCGCTTTCGTTATATATTGAATACTCACCACTGACTGTGGCGTTCATGTTTTTCATGGATGAACAGGTTGCTTGCATGGATGGCTTTTTGCTTGACATTTTGGGTTCGGGTGTGAGCTAGCTGGCGTTTTCCCTGGATTTAAACACCTCTAGACGATTTTAGCTTGTTTGCTAAACACTTTTACTTGTTAACTTTTTGGAGAGACTTCGTCTCTTGATGTAGTATAATTCGTACTTTAGTTTGTAATATTTGACACTCCTCGTATTCTTTCCATGCATGTATAAAGGTTTTTAAAACTTCATATTTCCGCTATTTAATTCACATGTTTGTTTGTTTTATATTTCCGCATTCGCGAGGGTTGTCACAGTAGAACACCCAAGAAAACGTCATCATCAAGATCCTAAGGCATCACCGTCATAGCTCATATAATCAGATTTCACTCACGTCCATAATCCTCAACTAACATGGTTTAATCTATCATGATGACTTAGTACTTCAAACAAGTCTCCGATACCATAATATAAAATTATATTTTTAAATCCAAGAATTATAGCCAAGTACTTTTCCACAAGCATATACTCTAACACACACACTAGAATCCACCAGAAGTCACTTAGTCTCAAAAGCATTTTCAACCTCAATGTATCATCCAAATTCCTAAGTTCAAAAGATTAAATCACTAATGGGTTAAGAAGTCTTAGCCAACTCATTCAACCTTACACCATCACATACCACGAACTATTTACACACAAGTCATGGCAAGCATTTATACACTAAAATCATCTAACATATCTTACCACACCTTCCTCAAGGATACAAACTCTCATCACTATGGAGTGAACTTAGATTTACACCATTTTCCTCAAATCCCAAATTCATTCTAACCAACACTAACATCTCACAAAGTTCAAAATTCTTCCGACCAAGTATAATATACCACAAGCAAAAGGGTATGTGTCCACAAAAGGTCACATGAGGAAGTTGAGGGTACAAATGGGTAAGAAGGAGGAAAGTAAGAAGAGTAATTTCTAAGGGGAAAAGATGTTAGAAGATATAGAAGCACCTAGATAGAAAGAAGAGAGCAAGATACATTATGGACAAGATATATCATCGATGAGGAAGAAATACACTTCAACTAGGTTCGTCAATCTTCAACCTTCGACAAAAGATACTTCTTCTTGCGAGCACACGGTCTACCAACACAATCAACAAACAAGTTAGAACCTAACAAACAACAAGTACACTAAAGACTACCACCTTAGGTCCTTAAGTCTACCCATCTCTCATTCATTATTCATTGGTCAAGTTATTTACGGTTGGGGTGCACGAATGTGCGTCGAGAGCGTTATAGCTCTGATACCAACTGTGACACCCCGCGATTTCGCACTAAAGTAAACTCATAGATTTGCAGCGGAAAACACGAGATTTTAAAAACTTTAAAAGCAAAACCGCGAATGTCACTATGCTACAAAACCAAAACTCAATTTAATAAATCGTTTAAACAAATTGTATCTTAAATAAATACAAGGGACATCGATCCCTTGATAAAACACAGTGAAGATAATAAACTAATATAAACTACAGGCTAAGGGTGAATTGATGTAAGAACAACGCTCGCTAGCTCACTCGCCACAACCTCATGCAAACACCAACGTGCAACCTGTTCATTCATTAAAAATGAATGCCACAGTCAGTAAGGAGTAACGCAGGGTTCTCCCAGCCATATCACATCAAAACGCACATAAACGAGCATATAATCATGTGTCACCATGTAAACATATAAATCATGTCGGATGTGAGAATATTATTATGATAATAACAATATACGAGTAAAGAAAACCATAATCCATCATCATCATGAAATACAAGACTCGGGGAAGACTCCCCTTGGCAACCATTTAGAACACTAAGGGCTTGCATTTTACCATTAGCGAGATATGCTTGAGAAGGTTTGGGACTCGACATACAAACCAATCATAGCCATCCAATCAATCAAGTATACAATCTATCAAATGATCAAACATAAGCATACACACTCTCATGGTAAATGACATGCACTAGCACCATGTACATAACAAGTATGATCAACACGTCCACGGGATACACATTTCCCTGAACCATACACGATAAACAATTCGTATATGAAAGATTCACACATCCACGGGATACACATTTCCCTGAACCCATACACGACAAACATTTCATATATGAAAGACTCATTTCCTCCCTGTAGGACGACGATAATAATACGGTCCTAGTCTAAACCTCGCCAGACTCTCGGGATAAACGTGTTCCGATTCAACATGCAATAAACGTTTCGCATCCAAGACTCGGTCAAACACAGATGCCGAGTACCCCAAATTTGGTCAAACTACTCGAAAGAGGCGGAAAGAGCATAAGAATCAAATACAAGCAAGTACGCTACATGCAATGACACCACCTCGCAAGGATACAACATTTGACGGCCGGGTCGATCAACGCATTGCGTTCACCTACTAACAACGTCGTCATATTCCCACTAAAACATGCATACAAGCATCAAGCATACACCCCACCACTCCGACATTCCAGTCTAACGATGATAAGGTGTAGCCGGGAAATGAGAGTTCAAAGCACTCGACAAGTAGTGCTCAAATCAAATACATAAGGTAGAACCGACTCAAGAGAAGATATACCAAAAACCGTCACAAATCATGTGAATAGGGCATTATATATATGTAACTATGATAAACATGAATCAATACATGATACATAAGCATTAGACCAAGTTTAAGAAGCTTAATAAATAAGAAACATAGATCCCTCTCAAAACAACATGTTTGGAAACCAACTAAAACAAGGGTTCACTTCAAGCGGTCATAACTAGAGTTCTAGATATGCAAATGCAGAAATTCCAAGTGGAGGAGATAACTTATCCTCTTACGGTTCCAACTGTAGCACACAAGGCCAACAAAAAAAGTAACGAAGGAGAGATGATCATTTTACGAAAAGGGGTCAGTCAGAGAGTCCCAGCCGGTCAGGGGGACCGGCGGCCGGGTACCCGGCTGGGACACACTGACTTGCGGAAAGCAAACGAAAAGAAAGAGAGGTGACTCCCAGCCGGTGGGGCAGCGGCCGGGTACCCGGCTGGGGCACACACCTTAACAACAAACAAGACTTCAACATCCGTGACTCCCAGCCGGTGGAGGAGGACGGCGGCCGGGTACCTGACTGGGGCCACATTGCACGAAAAACACCTCAACAACAACAATAAATTCAATTCTTTTGGTACCCATTAATTCCGATCATCATTTATCATCATCAAACCATATTAACTATAATGTAATCATACCCAATCATTACATATGGTCAATTAAGACAACAAAAGACAACATTTATCATCTAACTTAAGTTTTAACAATTTTAAGTAGACAAAATCAACAACATAAATGTAACTTAGCATAAGTTTAGTATAAAATAAACATATGAGATGGATTTGCACATATGAATGAATAATTAACACATATTCATATGAGGCTAACACAAAGAACTAATCTTTCACTAGTAAAAGCAATAATTATCACATAAAACACACAAAGATATCGAGTAACCCATTACCGTTACCTCGATTAGCACTGCAAATCCTTGATTCCTAAGCTAACCATCAACCCACATGAATTCCTTGACCAAAAATCTTCAAAATACATCTTTTCCCGATAAATAAGGTGACGAGAACCCAAAACCGAAATATGGTGAAAGACGGTCTAAAAATAAAGTCAAAAGTTTCCATCTTTTATCGGCTAGAAAGAAAGAGGACAGTGAGAGGATTCCGAAACATTAAACGGAATCGAATTACGTTCAGAAACGAAGAAGTTATGCCCGTCTTAAGTTTAGATCTGGAAAATAGGTTTTATAAAAAGTTGAAGGAAATAGATATTTCATGGTATGAATATGAAGAGGAGGATGAGAGGAGAAGAATGATATCAAAATCGTCAAGTTTCGTTGAGAGACGGAGGAATGGCTTCCGTCTTAAGTTTAGGAAATTATGAAGGTTTAATGGTGTTTTGTGTTGAGGAAGAAGAAGAAGGAGGAATATGTTTGCTGAAATTTGAGAAGGAAGGAGAAGGAATAAATGAGTTTATTTTGAGAATGTGAGTAATAGAAGGCCCAAATTTCATATCGGGTCGACTCCCTTGAATTTTCGCGTAGAATCCGATTATGAACTCATATCAGACTGAAATGCGACGGTTTCTACCCAACTAAACTAAATCCTATTTAACATTAAATTAAAGCCACGAAATCATAAATTATCGACTTAAAATATTTTATCCAATAAAAGTAAAAGACGAATTCATAAAATTTACGACTTCAGTGAATTATTCATTATTATAAAATATGGGGTGTTACACCCCCATTCCCGTTCATTGGTGCACTCAAACACTCTTCAAACTTATGTCTAACCTTGCCACAACCATAACATCTCCACCCATAGGATGGGTTCAACGCTCGGCTATCATCATTACTACTACGACTTATTCCACCACCATAACTTCCTCCCCCACTAACACCTGTCCCCCAGATGAGTTTAACTTAGATTTCGTGTAACCCCCTTTGTTATCACTATTTTAATTCCCTTCATTAATACACTCCACCTTTCTCTTCTCTTCCTTTTCTTTCTACATTCCTTAGTCATCACAACCAACCTCTCCGCATGTCAAGCCCTCAAGTACACTTCCCTCACATCCCTTGTCTCAATTGGAAACGGAGCTGACATCATCTTCATGATATTTAAGAGCAGTCCCTTGTCAAACCATGGAAAGTCTATCGATCCTAAATACTCAAGAGGGGGGGAGGTGAATTGGTTACAGATAAAGTATGCCTACTTTTTCGTTTGTCCATATGAGCGTGAATGACCAATGAGTAGTTCGTATTTATTGATTAAACTCAACCTAACTAATTGCTTGTCGTGTGTGAAAATAAATAAATAAGTAAAGCAAACAAAGAAACAAGAGACACAAGGATTTTTGAAGTGGTTCAGTTTCACACGTTTAAACCTACGTCCACTATTCCTCGATTAATAGTTTTAGTACCTTCCTACAGATTACAAAATTACTAACCCACTCATACAACTAACTCTAGTTGTAACTCAAGGTGAGTACCGTTAAATACTCGATTCTATCTTACATTAATAAGAAAGTTTTTCTGTTTGTTCTTTGATGTTCACACAATTGAACGATTAAGAGCAAATCTAACACTATTATCAAATAATGTTTCTTCAAAAGTAAGGTGCAAGAAAGGTACGGCATTTCGAAAATAGGTTTTGCAAAATAAAGATTTTCCTCGAAATATTTATCACAATGCAAAATAAAAAATCTAATATGAAAAGCTTAATTTCAATGCATGAGGTGCATGGGTATTTATAGTAGTAGAGCTAACTAGGTTTCAATTAAAACCCTAGTATACCGTGACCTAACTTGGGTACCAAGACAAGTCTAGGTTAAATTTAAAAACCCTAATTCACCACATGTCTCCTTATGCAACAAGAAAGATATTAGGTTTAGAATCCTATTTAAACTCTAATTGAACTCGAGAGCTATTCACAAACAACATGGCTCATAAGCCTTAGTTTCGTGAAGCCTTAGTCCAACACGGTTTTAACAAGATATATTTAGGGTTTAGATTTGAACATATATGAAACCCTAGATATCATGACAACTCATAGATTGTTTTACTAATCAATAGAGAAATCACAATGATGTTCAATTTAAATAAATTTAAGCTATGTTCTACCATAAATACATCTCTTATAAAAGTTTGTTTAAAAACTTTATTCAAAAACAATTTTAAAATATTAAAACAACCATACCGATTTCCGCAACTCCGAGGTTATAGTAGAATCATTTACAACCTTGAGCCCGGCAAGTAAGGTTATAGGCAAAACAACTATAACTTTACTTCCCAAATTTACTATTGAATGATACCGTTATTGAATGACGACCTATACTATAAAATCTTCTTGGAGATCTTCAGTATGTTGATCATCACTTCATTCCAATCTTGAGCTCTTAATTTTGAGCTCAGCAAGCTACTTCAATTCTTTATATTTGATCTTGAGCTTGACTTTCGCCAAAGTTATGACAGAACCAGTCATAACTTCACCGTAGCTGTAACACCCGCAAATGTACCCTATTTTTATATTGAAAATATTATACGGATACTTTTCAGCAAAATTTAGTTTTAGTTTAGAATTAAATTTCCCGTGTCTAATTTAGAATTTCCGAGTTCGTTTTCGGACTTTGCGCGAGATTCCGAGTAAGTTACGTCTTAAGACGTTATTGACTTTTCCTTGACTTTTTCCACTTACTCCTTCATATACTCCTTCATAACCTAACTCCCTCACAACTCAAACTCCTTCTTCCTCACCAAGAAATCCCCAAAAACTAGCCTCCATATTTGATCCGTCTTAGAATCGTCGCTACTCATTCAATTCTCGCTCAAATTCACCTAGGTTCGTCTCATTCTTTCCCTCTCATCGTCCTCTATCCGTATTGGTAATAAAACTACCGTCTTTCTCAAGGTGAATTATATTCATCTTTTATTATCTAATTATAGATGGTGACCTTCAAGACCCCAACAAAGACTACTTCTTGATAGAAGAGAACATTTTTGCGGAGTGAAGACGCGAAAAGGTAACGGTGAAGGGTTACTCGATATCATTTACGTGTTTTATGTGTTTTCCATGTTAGAAATCGTATTCAGAATATGATTTGTAAACTTAGGAATTGTGTTGTTGATGATGGTTGTTGTTAGTTGATAATTGATATGAGAATTGATGATTTGTGATGTTAGATGATATTTGTGTTATGCCTTAGTGAAAATTGTGAAATTCGTATGACCCGTGCCTGCCAGACCAGGACGCTAGCAGCGTTCCCTGGACGCTGGCAGCGTCGTAGGACGCTGGCAGCGTTGCCTGGCGCTGACAGCGTTGCTTGCTGCCAGTTTTCCAAAGTCGACTGCAGTTTTCCTACACTGACCCCTTTTCGTAAAATGATCGTATCTCCTTCGTTTCTTGCTTGTTTTGGGCTTGTGACCAACCCGTTGGAACCTTAAGAGGATAAGATATCACCTCCACTTGGAATTTCTGCATTTGGATGTCTAGAACTCTAGTTATGACCGTTTGAAGTGGACCCTTGTTTTAGTTGGTTTCCAAACAACGTTGTTTTGGAGAGGGGATCTATGTTTCTTATTCATTATACTTCCTAAACTTGTTCTAATGCTTATGTATCATGTATTGATTCATTTTTATCATAGTTAAATTTATATAACCCCCTATTCTCATGTTTTGTGACGGTTTTTGGTATGTCCCACTTTGAGTCAATTTTTACACATGTTACGGTTTGAGCACTAATTTCCTATGTGCTTTGTACTCTCATTACCTTGGCTACCTCCACGTTCGTAAGGGTGGAATGTCGAAACGGGGAGCGTATCCTTACTGCTTAATTGCATGTGTTAGTGGGCATATGACGACGTTGTTGGGAGGCGAACGCTTTGCGTTGATCGACCCGGCCGGCAAATGTTGTATACTTGCGAGGTGGTGTCATTGCATGTAGCGTACCGCTTGTTATGATGCTTGTGCTCTTTTCCGCCTCTTTCGTGAATGTCGACCGAATTTGGGGTACTCGGCGTCTATGATTGACCGAGTCTTGGATGCGAAATGTCATCGCATGTCGAATCGGAAAATGTGATTCCGGGAGTCTGGCCAGATTTAGACTAGGACCGTATTATTATCGTCGTTCTACCAGGAGGAAATTAGTCTACATATACGAAATGAATTGAATCGTGTATGCGTTCAGGGAAATGTTTATCCCGTGGATGCCTTTTAATCATACTTGCCATGTACACGGTGCTAGTGCGTTTCATTTACCGTGAGAG
>JAIUZE010030947.1:0-20112 GCA_022085475.1 Heliosperma pusillum | reverse complement strand
ACTAGTCCTACACTTACTAACACTGGTTTTGATTTTCGATTTCACTATTTCGACAATGATTTGTTTGGATAATTAGAGTTCTCGTTCGCGACGAGCATTCTTGAGATCCGTAAGTAAAGTTTCACACTTATGAAAATTCTTCTTTAAACCGTTTTCTAGATGAACTTCGTTTCATAAATATTTTTCCCTTATAAAGGTTTTCGTATTAATTTTGAAAACCGATTCGTGTCCTTGATACTTTTATTTTCTATTCTCAAGTTTCGAGGACGAAACTTTTTAAAAGGAGGGGTGATTGTAACACCCGGAAATGTACCCTATTTTTCTAGTAGAAATATTTTACGAAATCTTTTCAGCAAATTTAAGTTTTTAATTAGCTTTTTATGTTTCGAGTCGAATTTAGAATTTCCGAGTTCGTTTTTGGAATTTCCGCGAGATTTCATGAAAATCCCGTCTTAAGTCAAGTTTGACTTTTCTTGACTTTTGAGTCGAGTTTGACTTTCTTGACTTTGGAAACCGTCTTTGACTTTTTCCTTCATAACTCACACTACTGCCTCCTTAACCTAATTTTCATTCAAACACAAAAAAACAAATATCTTCCTCCTTAAGAAATCTCAAAACTTCCCTCTTTGATATCGATCTTAGAATTCGCGTAGCTTCTTCGTTCTTTGATAGAATTTACGTAAGTTCGTCTTATTCTTCTTTCCTAACCTTCCTCTATCCGTATTCATATTAAAAGTATCGTCTTTCTCGCTTTTCAAGCTTTCCGTCTTTCTCAAGGTGAACTTTATTCATCTTTTTACGATCTATTTGTAGGTGGTGACCTCCAAGATCCCGACAAAGACTATTTCCTTATAGAAGAGGAGCTTGACGATTAGTAGAGACGCTTAAAGGTAACGGTGAAGGGTTACTCGGTATCATTTACGTGTTTTATATGTTATCTATGCTAGAAACCGTATTTAAAATATGGTTAGTGAGCTTGGTAAGTGTGTTAATGATGATATATGTTGTATGTTGAGATTTGATATGAGTTTTGATGATTTATGATAATATTGGATGATAATTGAAATTGGTTCCTTAGGCAAAAATGGGATTTTCGTATGAATTGGACCCCAGCCGGTCGACCGGCAGCCGGTCAGACCACCGGCTGGGGCACCTGCTGTATATTATTGCATTTTTCGTGATTTAGAGAAATGACTTGGGTCTCAGCCGGTCGACCGGCAGCCGGTCAGACCACCGGCTGAGACACCCCTTTCCTTCCTTTGTTTTTCAATTGACCCTTTGGTCCCAGCCGGTCGACCTGACTGGCTGGGACACACTGAAGTTTGATGTTGGTTGTTGTATGAGGCATTGGCCTGAGCCGGTGGACCGGCAGCCGGTCAGCCTGACCGGTTGGCTCCTACTGGAAGATGTTTATGATTTTTGTTTACGGTTTTCATTTATAATATTTCCGATGGTTCATTTGACGTGTAATTTTACGTAGTGACTTATAATATGAATGTATTGAATATATGATATTTCATTCGCTTGTATCACATGTTTTGTGACAGTTTTTGCTATATCCCACTTTGAGTCGGTTTTTACAAATGATACGGTTTGAGCACTATTTCGTCTTGTGCTTTGTTTTCTTATTCCCTTGGCTACCTTTCCGTTCGTAAGGCTGGAATGTCGGAACGGAGAGGTATACTACTGCTTAATTGCATGTGTAGTGGGCATACGACGACGTTGTTGGGAGTTGAACGCATTGCGTTGATCGACCCGGCCGTCAAATGTTGTGAACCTGCGAGGTGGTGTTATTTGCATGTAGTGTACCGCTTGTTATGAGGCTTGAGCTCTTTTCCGCCTCTTTCGTGAATTGATCTACCGAATTTGGGGTACTCGGCGTTTATTTTTGTAAGACCGATTCTTGGATGCGAAACGTCATCGCGTGTCGAATCGGAACATGATTTATTCCGAGAGTCTGGCCAGGTTTAGACTAGGACCGTATTATTATCGTCGTCCTACCAGGAGGAAATTAGTCTACCTATACGAAATGTCATCGTATATGGGTTGAGGGAAATGTCATCCGTGAACGCCTTTTAATCATACTTGCCATGTACACGATGCTAGTGCGTTTCATTTACCGTGAGATTGTCGTCTTTGAGTCGTCGTTCTTTGAATGCGTGATTTCATGATATTATTCATGGTCATTGCATGATTGGACACCGTCAATGTCTTGGTTCGTGAATGGATGATAATATGTTGGGTTTACTGTGATCATCGCATGACTTGACTTGGTTTGTCTGTCGAGTCTCAATCTTATCAATCTTATAACGCTAACGGTGAGATGCAAGCCCTAGTGAGCGTATTCGGTTGCCTAAGAGTGTCTTTCCCGAGTCTTTGAATAACATGATGGTTACGGATTTGATTTCCACATGATCTTATCATTATGTATATGATTGCCTATCTATTCTTATTGTAACTCACATGTATATCTATATATGCATGATTTTACTTTTGTATTTCCTTATATGTACGTTTGATGTGATATGGCTGGGAGAACCCGGAGTTACTCCCCACTGACTGTGGCGTTCATGTTTTTCATGGATGAACAGGTTGCTTGCTTGGCTGACTTTTTGGCTATAATATTTTGGGGTTCGGGTGTGAGCTAGCGGGCGTTGTCCCTGGAAGTTTCACCTCTAGACGATTTAGCTAGTTTTGCTAAACACTTGTTCTTTGCTAACATTTTAAGAGACCCCGTCTCTTTGTTATTTTCTGCACTTAGTTTGTAATATTTTGACACTCCTCGTTTTATTTAACTTGCATGTATAAAAGTTTTTAAAACTTCACATTTCCGCTATATATTTCACATGCTTGTTTGTTTTATATTTCCGCATTCGCGAGGGATGTCACAGTTGGTATCAGAGCTTTATCGCTCCCGACGCACACACGTGAACCCTAACTTAAACTACTTGACCTTGAAATAATAAATGAGAGATTGGGTAGAAGTTAAGGACAAAAATATAGGACAAAAATAGGACAAAAATAGGAAGTTGAAGCATTTTTCTCGAAGCAGCACACTTACCCGATCGGGTACACCCTTACCCGATCGGGTAAGTGGTCATCTAAAAGCTTTTGACTAACATTTCATCTCCCTTTGCTTTGACTTGACTTCCATCATCCCCCTTGACCTCTTCAATCGGTTTTGTTAATAGGATTTGATGTAGAGCGATGAATTCTTCCGCCCAATTGATTGATCTTCCGACAACTACGACATCGTCTTTACTTCTTCTCTCTTTTGAATTAGTGAACCTTCTTGAAATGCCTTTCACTTGGTCAAGCTTGCTTCTTCAAATCGTCGGGTTCCAGGCAAATGTTCGAAAGTATAGAAAAAGGGCGTAGAAACGTCACTTTCCTTATAAAACAGGTTAGAACACAGTAATTCGCCTAGAAGACGATATTAGCTCATAAAATGGCTTAACAAAGCACAAATGACATACAAAACCGAGCTAAAGTGGGGGTTAAAATCATACAAATATTCACTTATCACTTTGTCATGCATAAACAAATCAGGTGTGATGTCAGCTAAGGGAAGCGCGTGACATGGTGAAAAAATCATGGGACCTTTACTAGCATGAGACTGAGTGAAAACTAGGTTCTCCCCACTTATCTGAAAAGTTAATGTCCGTAAACCGACGTCAATAGCTGCTTGCGCAGTATGCAAGAACGGTCTTTCCAAAATGATGAGAGTGTGAGAGTCCTCAGGTATGTCCAATACTATGAAGTCGACCGGGATAAAGAATCTCCCTATTTGCACAGGTACATCCTTTATGACTCCTAAAGGTCGGGACAAGGTCCTATTTGCCATTTGCCCCGTCATGTTGGTACACTAAAGCTTTGTGAAGCCTAACCGTTTGGCTAAGGACAAAGGTAAGACGCTAACACTAGCTCCTAGGTCACATAACGCATTATCTATAAGATAGGTACCTATATGACACGGTATGGAAAAGCTACCTGGGTCGGACAGTTTAGGTGGGCATTTGTTCTGGAGGAACGCAGAGCATTCCTCAGTCAAAGCTACAGTCTCTATAGTATCGACTGACATCTTACGTAAAAGAATTTCACGCATAAATTTCAAGTAAGAGGGTACCTTTAATAAGAGGTCTGCAAATGGAACATTCACCTTAAGATCGCGTACAATGTCAGCGAACCGAACAAATTCCTTCTCGACCTTAGCCTTCTTCAACCGACCGGGAAACGGAACTGGAACGTCAGGTGATCCACGTTGCGTATCCTTGACAATCGCGTTGTTAATCATCTGCTTGCTTAACCCCTTCGATCGAGCTTCTCGTGCTTTAGGACCCATCGATCGAGTATCGATGTCACTCGATCGATCCTTCTTGGAACTCAAACTGGTCGATCGAGCAGCATCATCTATCAAAGTACTTGATCGATCAACTGAAGCTTCTCGATCGAGCTTCTGTCTTTCTGATTCACTCGATCAAGGAACAACAACCTCTCGATCGAGTGAATTTCCCTTCAATTCATTAGATCGACTACAATAAACTCTTCGATCGATCACAATATCAGCATCAGCCTTCAAAACATTGGAATGCGCACCAGAGATATCAGCAACGGTACCAGCAAGACTGTCATAAGCGAGACCGCTTCGCAGAGTGATCATGTTCAGTGTCTCCTTGTTCTTATCGATCTGGGACGGTAACTGGCCAGGTTGCCTAATCGACCTAGCTCCCGCCAAATGAGCAATCTGCGACTCCAAGAGTTTAATGGTAGCATTCGTTGCTTGATCAGATTTGCTCAATTGGGTAGCTAAAGCTTGTATCATCGACTTTAGCTCTCCAACTTCTGAAATTCTTCCAGATGAGGAACTAGCTTGTTGTGAAGACTGGATTTTTTGGAATCCTTGCTTATGCGGCGGTTGATAAGTCGGCTGCTGTGGTGGAGTTGTAGGATTTAGGACATTCTGGCTCGACCATCTCAAGTTGGGATGGATATTCCTCTGATTATAGTAACCACCCCCTTGACGATATTGTTGAAAGGAACAAACTTGCTCCTTTTCTGCAAGACAATCTACAGCCGTATGACCAGTTTCGCCACATCTTTCACAAGTGATCGATCACTTCATCTCGCTGCAGTAAATGAACCGTCTGCTGGTTATCTGCAGCCTGCTTCTCCCATTTGTCAAGTCTGGCATTCAGTTTATCAAATTTAGCGTCCAGAGCGTTAGAATCAACACTAGCTACTGTCCGTGTACCACTTCGCGGATTACCATATTCAGCACAGTGGGTTGCCATCTCCTCGATAAATTTCCAACCCTTATCATCATCTATCTCCTTCTGGAATCTCCCGTTCGATGCGGCATTTAGAATAGCTCGATGATCATCATACAACCCGTTGTAAAACTGGTTACATAGAAATCACTGTTCGAACCCATGGTGAGGGACATACCTCACTAGCGTCTTAAATCGATCCCAGGACTCATAGAGATTTTCATGAACTGTCTGCTTGAAATTTGTAATATGACCCCTCAAAGCATTCGTCCTCTGCGGTGGAAAATACTTCTTGTAGAAGGCCAGTGCAAGTGTAGTCCAGTCAGTAATGCCAAGTTCTTCTCTATTCAGATTCTTCAACCAATCTTTGGCATTGTCGGTAAGAGAAAAAGGGAACAAGACCTCCTTGATCTTGTCTTGTGTCACCCCTTTAGAAACTAGAATAGAAGAGCAGTAATCAGCAAAAGTCTCCATATGCTTTCTCGGATCTTCCCCGGCCACACCTCTATACTTGTCCTGCTGAACAAGCTTGATATAAGACGGACGAAGATAAAAAGAAGTTCCATCTTCGTCCGTTGCAAGTTTGAATCCCTGGGGTATACATGCAGCGGTGGGCTCAGAGTGACTAGCAATGTTAGGCATCTTCACTGGTACGGTAGTCTCAACAGTCGAATCTTCCTCGAAAATAAAACTGTCGAAGACAGAGTCAGAAGTACTCAAGTCTTCCTCTTGAACAGTCTTACCTAACCCTCTCTTTCTGCGTAAGAAGGTTCTTTCGGGCTCTGGATCAGCTTCCACTAACTCGAGCCTTTGGGACCTGCGCATCAACAACTATAGAGAGAAAAATAAGAACAGTCTTAAGGAATTAGAAATTCCTTAAGACGAGACAGAAATAAATAAACAGAAAATTAAATTGTCTCCCTGGCAACGGCGCCAAAATTTGATGCGAGTCGTTATACACCAAAAATAAAAGCCTAAGTCTACTAACTAAAGAAGATAGCGGAAGTAGGGTCGATCTCCACATGGAGGAAATTAACTAACTGCAATCTAAGTCTGTCAGTCACAGTCTGGGGTTTTTGATTTGGTTTTAAACTAAACTAAATAAGATTTAAGGGAAGAGAAAAAAAGGTAGAGGTTAGCACGAAATAAATCAGATAAAGGAAAAATATGCTAGGATTCGGTCTACTGCAATATCGGCATCTATGAGTCAACTCAGTCAGTCAATCTATCAATGAGAAGGGCAATGGTTTTCTCCACTCGATCTCAAACCACCCTAGGGATTTTCCTAATTAACTCTCGCCCTCTTAGGAGTCACCTATCAATTCTAAGCAAGCCTTTCCCTTCCAATCTCTCGATCCAGATCGGGGTTAACTACCTAGCTAGTCTTCTGCGTGCACTCATTCGAGTAACCTCAATTATATTGCTTAGATTGATTCTCATATTCAAGATTAACTAATATACTTTATCCTATCATGCCTTTATTATAGTTTTTCTCATCCCAACATATAATGGAATTAGCTACTCATACTATTAATGATGCTAGCAATAAAGACGATTGAATATATGACATTAGATATGATATAATCGTAATTAAAAAGCATAAAGAACAATAATGCAACAATTAAGAAAGGTAAAACAGTAATTAAGACTAGAACAAAGATTAAGAATAAAGGAGAGAAAAGAGTTTACAATATTAGCAAATCCGGCGTAAAAACAAATCCGCGTCGATAATAAACCCGAATGTAAACTTAAAGACTAAGAAAGTTCAGAAACTAATGGTGAATGATAAGTGTCTGCTAAGTAGTCAATAATAAATCATTAATGACGAAGTAAGAGTCTTATATAATGCATAACACGACTTCTAACATAATTAGTCTACGGATTTAAGGCCCGTGACAGATTTCACTCGATCGAGGGAAAATCCCCTTCGATCGAGGCCTTCATCCTCTTGATCGACCAATTCTTCAACACCTACCCCTCGATCGAGCAGATGACAGCTCGATCAAGGTCTTCTCTAGCAACAAATCCTCTCGATCGAGTAGAGAGTCCCTCGATCGAGTCTTCTTCATCAGCACTCCCCGCGATCGACCAAAGATATGGTCGGTCGAGGTCCTCTGGCCTAGCTTATAGTGTTGGTCGTGGCTTTGGACTTGATTGTGAGCAGTTTCACGCTTTCTCGTGCAAGAGCTTCTGTTCCGTTCCTTCCATTCTCCTAAATGCATGCAAAGTGGACTGTTTTGGCTCGGTTTCCGCTACTACGCAGCTTGTACCTTCGCAATGTTTTAAAAGCACAATTTCTTTTATCCAATTATCATCTTTTAATCAATCCAACATGGCTACCCTACACCCTAGAAAGGTGACTATTCACTCATGATAATGTTTATGTCTAAGATGATATTAACAATGAAAACTAGGATAGGCATATTTAGTTGGTTTTTGACAATGTTTTAAGACTCTCTATGTGGCGATAATAACGACGCTATTTGACAATCTAAGAAATGAAACTACGATTATAACAACATGAAAATGAATCTAAGATATTATGAATAGAAAATAACAATCAAATAGAAAACAATAAAGGACAATAAACAAAGGATAAATTAGAAGTACCTAGGTGACGATCAACAACGAAAGCGATAACAATAATAGAAATCCCTCTCATAGAATAATCGTACCTTGAATTACAACTCTTGAACCCAACAAAGTAGATTACAAAGATTGAAATTCTTATTGATCTAAACTAATGTTTTGATGTGAAATTGACAGAAAAAAACTAAGAACTAAAGACAAAAGAAGAAAATGATCTAAACTAGAAAGACTAAACTAAAGAGAAAATGTAAGAAGAAAGGAGATGTTGTGTAAGAGATTGTTATGAGTTGTGTGTTGAGAAGAGGGGCTGGAGCATCTATATATAGCATTAGGGTTTCGTGGAGAAGAGGTCGAGCATTAAACATATAGGACAAAAATAGGAAGTTGAAGCATTTTTCTCGAAGCAGCACACTTACCCGATCGGGTAAGTGGTCATCTAGAAGATTTTGACTAACGTTTCATCTCCCTTTGCTTTGACTTGACTTCCATCATCCCCCTTGACCTCTTCAATCGGTTTTGTTAATAGGATTTGATGTAGAGCGATGAATTCTTCCGCCCAATTGATTGATCTTCCGACAACTACGACATCGTCTTTACTTCTTCTCTCTTTTGAATTAGTGAACCTTCTTGAAATGCCTTTCACTTGGTCAAGCTTGCTTCTTCAAATCGTCGGGTTCCAGGCAAATGTTCGAAAGTATAGAAAAAGGGCGTAGAAACGTCACTTTCCTTATAAAACAGGTTAGAACACAGTAATTCGCCTAGAAGACGATATTAGCTCATAAAATGGCTTAACAAAGCACAAATGACATACAAAACCGAGCTAAAGTGGGGGTTAAAATCATACAAATATTCACTTATCACTTTGTCATGCATAAACAAATCAGGTGTGATGTCAACTAAGGGAAGCGCGTGACATGGTGAAAAAATCATGGGACCTTTACTAGCACGAGACTGAGTGAAAACTAGGTTCTCCCCACTTATCTGAAAAGTTATTGTCCGTAAACCGACGTCAATAGCCGCTTGCGCAGTATGCAAGAACGGTCTTCCCAAAATGATGAGAGTGTGAGAATCCTCAGGTATGTCCAATACTATGAAGTCGACCGGGATAAAGAATCTCCCTATTTGCACAGGTACATCCTTTATGACTCCTAAAGGTCGGGACAAGGTCCTATTTGCCATTTGCACCGTCATGTTGGTACACTAAAGCTTTGTGAAGCCTAACCGTTTGGCTAAGGACAAAGGTAAGACGCTAACACTAGCTCCTAGGTCACATAACGCATTATCTATAAGATAGGTACCTATATGACACGGTATGGAAAAGCTACCTGAGTCGGACAGTTTAGGTGGGCATTTGTTCTGGAGGAACGCAGAGCATTCCTCAGTCAAAGCTACAGTCTCTATAGTATCGACTGACATCTTACGTAAAAGAATTTCACGCATAAATTTCAAGTAAGAGGGTACCTTTAATAAGAGGTCTGCAATTGGAACATTCACCTTAAGATCGCGTACAATGTCAGCGAACCGAACAAATTCCGTCTCAACCTTAGCCTTCTTCAACCGACCGGGAAACGGAACTGGAACGTCAGGTGATCCACGTTGCGTATCCTTGACAATCGCGTTGTTAATCATCCGCTTGCTTAACCCCTTCGATCGAGCTTCTCGTGCTTTAGGACCCATCGATCGAGTATTGATGTCACTCGATCGATCCTTCTTGGAACTCAAACTGGTCGATCGAGCAGCATCATCTATCAAAGTACTTGATCGATCAACTGAACCTTCTCGATCGAGCTTCTGTCTTTCTGATTCACCCGATCAAGGAACAATAACCTCTCGATCGAGTGAATTTCTCTTCAATTCATTCGATCGACTACAATAAACTCCTCGATCGATCACAATATCAGCATCAGCCTTCAAAACATTGGAATGCGCACCAAAGATATCAGCAACGGTACCAGCAGGACTGTCATAAGCGAGACCGCTTTGCAGAGTGATCATGTTCAGTGTCTTCTTGTTCTTATCGATCTGGGACGGTAATTGGCCAGGTTGCCTAATCGACCTAGCTCCCGCCAAATGAGCAATCTGCGACTCCAAGAGTTTAATGGTAGCATTCGTTGCTTGATCAGATCTGCTCAATTGGGTAGCTAAAGCTTGTATCATCGACTTTAGCTCTCCAACTTCTGAAATTCTTCCAAATGAGGAACTAGCTTGTTGTGAAGACTGGATTTTTTGGAATTCTTGCTTATGCGGCGGTTGATAAGTCGGCTGCTGTGGTGGAGTTGTAGGATTTAGGACATTCTGGCTCGTCCATCTCAAGTTGGGATGGATATTCCCCTGATTATAGTAACCACCCCCTTGACGATATTGTTGAAAGGAACAAACTTGCTCCTTTTCTGCAAGACAATCTACAGCCGTGTGACCAGTTTCGCCACATCTTTCACAAGTGATCGATCACTTCATCTCGCTGCAGTAAATGAACCGTCTGCTGGTTATCTGCAGCCTGCTTCTCCCATTTGTCAAGTCTGGCATTCAATTTATCAACATTTAGCGTCCAGAGCGTTAGAATCAACACTAGCTACTATCCGTGTACCACTTCGCGGATTACCATATTCAGCACAGTTGGTTGCCATCTCCTCGATAAATTTCCAACCCTTATCATCATCTATCTCCTTCTGGAATCTCCCGTTCGATGCGGCATCTAGAATAGCTCGATGATCATCATACAACCCGTTGTAAAACTGGTTACATAGAAACCACTGTTCGAACCCATGGTGAGGAACAGACCTCACTAGCGTCTTAAATCGATCCCAGGACTCGTAGAGATTTTCATGAACTGTCTGCTTGAAATTTGTAATCTGACCCCTCAAAGCATTCGTCCTCTGTGGTGGAAAATACTTCTTGTAGAAGGCCAGTGCAAGTGTAGTCCAGTCAGTAATGCCAAGTTCTTCTCTATTCAGATTCTTCAACCAATCTTTGGCATTGTCGGAAAGAGAAAAAGGGAACAAGACCTCCTTGATCTTGTCTTGTGTCACCCCTTTAGAAACTAGAATAGAAGAGCAGTAATCAGCAAAAGTCTCCATATGCTTTCTCGGATCTTCCCCGGCCACACCCCTATACTTGTCCTGCTGAACAAGCTTGATATAAGACGGACGAAGATCAAAAGAAGTTCCATCTTCGTCCGTTGCAAGTTTGAATCCTGGGGTATACATGCAGCGGTGGGCTCAGAATGACTACAATGTTAGGCATCTTTACTGGTACGGTAGTCTCAACAGTCTAATCTTCCTCGAAAATAAAACTGTCGAAGACAGAGTCAGAAGTACTCAAGTCTTCCTCCTGAACAGTCTTACCTAACCCTCTCTTTCTGCGTAAGAAGGTTCTTTCGGGCTCTGGATCAGCTTCCACTAACTCGAGCCTTTGGGACCTGCGCATACACAACTATAGAGAGAAAAATAAGAACAGTCTTAAGGAATTAGAAATTCCTTAAGACGAGACAGAAATAAATAAACAGAAAATTAAATTGCCTCCCCGGCAACGGCGCCAAAATTTGATGCGAGTCGTTATACACCAAAAATAAAAGCCTAAGTCTACTAACTAAAGAAGATAGCGGAAGTAGGGTCGATCTCCACATGGAGGAAATTAACTAACTGCAATCTAAGTCTGTCAGTCACAGTCTGGGGGTTTTGATTTGGTTTTAAACTAAACTAAATAAGATTTAAGGGAAGAGAAAAAAAGGTAGAGGTTAACACGAAATAAATCAGATAAAGGAAAAATATGCTAGGATTCGGTCTACTGCAATATCGGCATCTATGAGTCAACTCAGTCAGTCAATCTATCAATGAGAAGGGCAATGGTTTTCTCCTCTCGGTCTCAAACCACCCTAGGGATTTTCCTAATTAACTCTCGTCCTCTTAGGAGTCACCTATCAATTCTAAGCAAGCCTTTCCCTTCCAATCTCTCGATCCAGATCGGGGTTAACTACCTAGCTAGTCTTCTGCGTGCACTCATTCGACTAACCTCAATTATATTGCTTAGATTGATTCTCATATTTAAGATTAACTAATATACTTTATCCTATCATGCCTTTCTTACAGTTTTCCTCATCCTAACATTTAAGGGAATTAGCTACTTATACTATTAATGATGCTAGTGTTGGAGTAAATGTCCTTTACAATAGTGCGATCACATACTTAAATCTCAATAATAAGAATACAAAGGGATGATGAATATTATAGTCAACTGGTCAACATAAATCGGTAATGATTGGCTCAATTGAGTTTGACATTACTGTCGTATGACGGTGGTGATCAGTTGATCCCTTGAGGTCACACCTAAAGGACAATCCCCAAATCATGTACATTAATTAATTGTATAGCGATATAGATTAATTAATCCCTTAAATTGAACAAGTTTAAAGTGAGAATTATATCTTATTGTAATATGATTAAATAAGATTCATTTTAGTAAATTAATTGTTATCTTACTAAGAATGCATTATGTTTATGAAACATTTGAGATAAGTGAAATTGGTCGATTATAATTACAAATTGTTGTAGATTATATTAACCAAATATGAGATGATCCATTTTATTTACATGTAATTATAAAATGTGACTTAAAATGTTTAGTCTAATTTTTTGTTATGAAATTGCATTTAAACTAGTTAAATGTACATTTATAAGCTAAGATTACATGTTACATGTCACATGTCAGATATGTGACAAATGAAAAATTGCAAAATAAAAATGGACACTCATATTACAATGGGTGCACCGGTTTTATAGTGGGTATTAGGGTGATTAGTTTTTGTGTATTATTCTAATTAGGAATTAGGCACAATCATACACTAGACTAATACCTACACTCAACCTAATGCCTTGTTAAGAACAAGTGAAAGGGACAACACCACACCCATGTGATGGGTGGGTGGCCGGATGACTAAAGAGAATAAGAGGACAAGTTTTTCCTCTTATTCAAACACGCAATCTCATTTTTATTTGCATGCTTATCCTTCTACAAATCTCCATCTCTCACTAAACGAAATTTAAGAAATTCTTCTTGTGTTCCTACACTAATAATATCATTACTAAGGGTAGTAATATATCTATTAGTTCATAATAAGGGTGTCTTGAATATTATTCTAGAGTAGTAATATTTAAGAGATTAAGTGTTGTCTTGGTGCAAGTAATTGGAGTGTTCTTATACTAAGAACTAGGAAATCATCCTTATATTTTGAGCTCAAGAACAAAGTAGGAAGGAGTCCTATTTTGTGCCCAAAATCCGTTTAAATCAATGTAAGAAATTGTTCTTTCCTTTTCTTTTGTTATGCATGCAGAAGGTTCTAATAGTTTAAGGGTAAACTATTAATTATATGATATTAGAAATGTCTAATATCGAGTTTAAGAAACAAACAGCTAGCAATAAAGACGATTGAACATATGACATTAGACATGATATAATCGTAATTAACAAGCATAAAGAACAATAACGCATCAATTAAGAAAGGTAAAATAGTAATTAAGACTAGAACAAAGATTAAGAATAAAGGAGAGAAAAGAGTTTACATGCATGTTGTCACATGCATGTTTTCCTGTCAGACTGGAAAATTTTAGTATGTTGTCACATGCATGTTTTCCTGTCAGACTTGAAAATTTTAGTATGTTGTCACATGCATGTTTTCCTGTCAGATTGGAAAATTTCAGACTGATGTGATTTGTCTAGAATTATTTATGAATTTTTAATGTAAAAATGGCATAAATAGTGACTAACTTAGCAAATATAGCTAAAATAAATTTAATGTCAAGAGAAAATTTTTCCTGGTTCCATAAATGTCCCACATTTCAGATCTAAAGTTGAAAATTTGATATGATTAATTTTTGCATGCTTTATGTATTTTATTTGATAAAACCGATAAAGCACAACCCTTTTTCTCAAAAACCGATTCAAAATTTTAAACCATGATTTTTGACATTATGAGTGTCATGGAAATGTTCCAGAATGTTCAAGAATTTAAAATTCAAAATTTGAAATTATTGTAATTAAATTTGGATTTATTTGATTAAAATATGATTTTAAAGTCTAAAATGAGCAATTATATAACAACAAGTTGAATTATTGTCAAAAATTGAGTAATGACTAGTTTTTGAGGCCTAAATGAATTGGGATAATTAACTTGGACTTAAATATGATTTAAGTATTATTTGGTGATTTTAAAGTGTTATTATTACGCATTTCCATAAAACTGGGTTATACTCGATATAAACCGTATTATAGAGCGATTTGGCATTTCAAATGAGCATGTTTTATACATATTTTAATGCTGCATTTTATTTATGATTGTCATATTTTCAATTTATGAATGTCATATTTTGGTTTATGTAATTTGGAATTATGTAATTTTTCCTTGTATGGCCTTAGTTTTAATCGATATTGCCCGAAATGTAAGGGAATATTGATTCGGTTGTAATTTAATGTGATCTCGTATCATTTTTATTGTATGATTTTATTTTACAAATGTATAATAGGAAATTATTGTAATTTTATTATATATTTTGTAACTAATTGTAAAACCGGAGTTTCCCAAAGATGGTGCCATTCGGAAAGGAGTTCCGAGAGAGACGGTGACCTTGGGAGGCCTGCTTATGAAGTTCAAGGGACCAAAGGAGTTGGTTTCCGAATTTGTAATAGAATATATGATTTTTTATTCTAGGAAAGGCCATACTAGGAGTTTTATTTTTATGCTTGCATTTTTATTTAATAAGTTTGCATGCATTGCCAAATCGCCATAACATGACATGCATATTTATCGAGTATTCGACCGTGTCAATTAAAATAATCGTTAATTCATCGATTTAGTTCACTTTAACATGATAGATTATAAATTGACATGACCTCTCATAATAAATAATTGAGATCAAGCCTTACCAAATGTAGAACCCATGAATCCCAATTTCGCAAGGAAGTAGGCTCGGCTCACCGGGGTGCTAAACTTGTTACGTTGGGTAAGTGGGGTAATAAATGTTATTATTTCGAAATTTGGATTGAGCTCAACGGAAGTATTCGCGACCGTAGCCGCATGTGTTCCGGGCTTAAGATAAATATTAAAGTAATATTGTCGACCGAGAGTTCTGATGTAGAATCGATTAAAGAGTTAATCCACCAAATTATGTTAATAAGGGATGAATCGACTTACCGTGCCCAAGTTAATATGAATTTGGATCTCGGAATCATTTATAATAGTTGGGTAGAGGTCACTATTTAAATGTTAAAACTTGTTTAAAATGTTTACAAGTATTTAAAATGATAAATGTTGACATTTCCTTTATGTCAAATTTTTGTAGTCAATATTATTTATTCGCAATGGCAAATGCTCATTCATCCACCACCACTTATGCTCCAATTCTCACGAATGTCTCATGGCTTTGATCCTTTATGGATCGGTGCAAGTTAGAAAAGAATGGCGCTAATTTTACCAATTGGGATATGCAACTCCGCTTGGCCACGGCGGGTGACAGTAGGTTTCGTTAGCTTGCCAAGGCCTCTCCCACCGCACCTAATGAAAGGTCAACCGCCACGCAAGGCAAGCCTATGAGGCTAGCCACAAAGAGTTCTCCGCGATCAAAAACGTTTTGATCTTCTCGTTGGAGGCCGATCTCCAAAGGAGTGCCATAAGATGAGCACGGCCTATGAGATCTAAGCCAAGCTTGTGACCATGTTTTTCACAAGCTTCTAGGATCTTACAATATAAGACAGCTTCCACATTATTCAACATGAACCTAAAAGAGGACCAAAAGTTAGCCCTCATGTACTCAAATTGATTGAGCATGTTGAGACTCTTAAATTGCAAGGGGTGACCATTCCCGAACAACTCTTATCGACCGAGTCTAACAATCCTTGGGGAAAATCAAAGCATATGTGAAGTTTAAGGTAAACTACAATATGCATAACATGAGAAACCTCTCTTCATGAAACGCACAAGATGCTCGTGCAAGCCGAGAGAGACATGGGCTAAATGTTAGCACTTCCAAGGATATACTCCATATTAATAAAAGGAGCAAGGGGAAGTTCAAGAAAGGTGGTAGTAAAGGGAAGAAGCCCTCCACCTTCAAAGGAAAGGGAAAAAGCTATTGAGAAAAGCTCACCCAAACCTAAGAAAGGTGCCTCAACCGAGGACAAGTGCCATTATTGTAATGGCATAGGGCATTGGAAGAGGAATTGCACTAAATATCTAGGAGATATCAAAACTGGAAAGATGTTTCAGTTGGTAATTTATCCATATCGTTTATGATATGATCTCAACTTTGGTATATAGATACGAGTTGTGATTCTTACCCTATTTAATGGTAATTAGGGCATCCTAGCAAGGATAAAGGCAAGGACAAGCAAGCCTAAGAAGGCTCTTCAAGGGAAGTTAAGGTAGCTACCCATGATTGAAGAACTATGGAAGCTTGGTCTTATTTTGAATTATCAAAATTTTGGGATGTATTTTGAAACATTGTTTTTAGAACTTTTATAATTTCTTTGTTTGACATGGAAATTTGTTTAATTCCTTTTAATGACATTGGTTGTAATTGGATTTAGTGACTTGGTTTTCAACCCAAGTCACTCGGTTTGTTGAAACTTTTAGTTCTAAAAACATATCATCATACTCTACTTGCACAAATAACATAAATTGTATCGACTCAAATTGATCATATTACTATTATGATGATTGGATCATTATAATAAAAGGCTAAGAATTCGATTCTCACTTTGAAAGATCAATTGCTAAGTCAAAATTGAGTTATTGAACTCAAAATAGGGAATCTACCAAACCAATTGGCCATACCACTTATAAAGAAAGTAAATAACATGAATATGAGTTCATCTCTTTAGCTCTTATAGAACTATTCTATATTAAAGCTAAGATTCGATATCTTTACAAAGAAGTCTTTAGTAGATCACTTAAGGTCATGTTGTGATACTTCTACCTCCCTTACGAGTATGAGTACAAAATTGTTTGTGGCTCATAAGGCTATATTTAAAGAAAATAATTGTATTTTTAAAAGATAGAGTGGGAGAAAATAAGCCACAACGAAAATCTAGTTAGGAACTAGTGAGGAAACCAAAAGAAAATTTTCTTAGGTTGGACTCAAGACTAGTGAGGAGACCAAAAGAAAGCGTTCTTAGGTGAATCCTTAGGCTAGTCACGAGACCAAAAGAAATTGTTCTTGATATAGTAAGATTATGATCTATGAAGTCGAAGTACCTAGAAATTTTGAATTTCGATTTTCTAAAAGAGACTTATGAAACTATATGGAATCTATGCAAAAAAAATGTTTTATTTGGAGTTGTCCAATTGTAGTTGCATGGATAGACATGTAGATGTCTACAAAAGCCAAGTTAATGTGTAACTATGCTTAGATCCATATCATCAATGAAATACCTCAAAATAGGTGTGTATAAGATACACATTAAAACCACATGTCCAAATAGGGATTTGGAATAGGATGTGTACATGACACAAGCCTATGGTATGTATCTACCTAGAGGTTATGATGATCTTTTCTATTATAAGATATAAGAAAGGTTTCACTCGAATTGTTGAAAAGTCATGTACATACATGAAATACAGTGGGAGTTAAAGTCATGTATAGACATGAAGTTAAGTGGGAGTTTAAGTTATCATGCAAAGACATGAAGTTCAGTGGGAGAAATTGTTTTCCATGTGAATGACGTTTCACTCATTAAGGGTGACATATTCATATTAACTTTTTGAAAGGAGTGATTGAATTTTAATGTTGGATGAAAGAGGGCAATATGTATACTAAAATCAAAGTCTATTGTGGAATAGAAGATTTTAGCTTGACATTTAAAAGATATCTTATATCGATAATACCCTTTATCTATTTCAACAAGTAAAGTAGGTTATTTATATTGATAAAAGTGGGATCACTATGAAAGGGTCATAGTCATCCACTGAACCTAAAAGTTGTTAATCACATGAGACAAATCATGTATGTCATTACATACACATACCTAAATGAATTGTATGCTAGGAGCATGACAAGCCTATAACAAATTAATCCACATGAGTGTCATTGGATAGCCTACTAGAAAATCCATAGGGTTCTCAAGGAGAACTATGGATTCATTCTTGTGTTTGGTAGAGAAAATTTGGTAATGTGGTAAAGGTTACACAAACCCAAATTTCCAAACTTATAAAAGGATTTATCGAAATCCTAGGCGTACTTTTGTTATACAAGAAGCGAATAACTAAAAGAATGATTGAAGAGTCAATCATTATAAATTCTACAAATAGAGACCTAGTACATTATGATGAGGATAAAGTGCTTTAAAAGGAACTAATAGTAGATCCCTTCACCTAAATACCTATCAGTTATCATGATAACGAGTGGGAGCATCTTTCAAGTTAAAGAGCCCAACACTAGATAGAGATCTAGACATGTACATAGATGAATTCATGTTATTAGGAATAACGTTGGATGGAAGGAAAAGGCAATTAACAAGGTTGGAATAAATGAATACATGGTATATTCACTACCCAAGCCTTTATTGCATTTAATAAGATCGTCGAGAATTGTCATAGACGAAATAAACTTTAGATTATATGATATGAAGCACTAACAATGTGTTGATTGTTCATATATGATAATCACATTTATCGTTTGAGTTTCTAAAACTCGTTTTGTGCCTTGTTATATCCAAATGGGTTGTAGAGACAATTTTGAACCCCATTGAAGTGGACTGTATTAACATAGCATTGGTCCATAGTCACTTATATGAGGTGACATCTCGAAGTGACTAGATTGTGGTGCGATTGATGGCAAGTTCAAGTGTCATAGGGTCATAAGGGATGACCAATCTATCACATAGACAGAGTGTAAGGGACAATTTGTCGGGCAGTGGCCGCTTATAGAATTCTGGCAATTCTTGTAGCCTGGTCGTGGCAAGAGCTACTAGTATTCTTTTGAGTCAATTCTTTGATTAAAGAATGTTCGCCTAAGGTGGCACAGTTTCGGAGTGAGTTTTATTTATGCTCTACGACCTTCGTAACTGGGGTCAAATGGGCATCTTTTGGGTCATGATGAGCTGTGGCTATGCAAAGGGAATAGTGCGATAGGAATTGTCCACCCTGTAACACCCGGAAATGTACCCTATTTTTATAGTGAAAATATTTTACGGATACTTTTCAGCGTATTTTAGTTTTATTTTAGAATTTAATGTTCCGAGTCAAATTTAGAATTTCCGAGTTCGTAATTGGAATTTCCGCGAAATTCCATGTAAATCCCGTCTTAGGCCGTCTTTGACTTTTCTTGACTTTTGAGCCGTCTTTGACTTTCGTTGACTTTTCCACTTACTCACCCTACATATACACCCTCAAACCCTAACTCCTTCATTCATTTCCACTTACTCTTTCTTCCTCATCAAACCACCAAAACCTAAACTCCATTTTTTATCAAGCTTAGATTCGTCGCTACGCCTTCATTTCTTGCTCAAATTCACGTAAGTTCGTCTTATTCTTCCCCTCTTAGCTTCCTCTATCCGTATTGGTAATAAAATTACCGTCTTTCTCGCTTTTAAATTATCCGTCTTTCTCAAGGTGAATGATATTCATCTTTTATTATCTAATTGTATGTAGGTGGAGACTAGGAAGGTTTAGAAATCGATTAAAGACGCGAAAAGGTAACGGTGAAGGGTTACTCGATATCATTTACGTGTTTTAATGTGTATTCCATGTTAGAAATCGTATTTAGAATATGATTAGTAATTTTAGGAATTGTGTTGTTGATGATGGTTGTTGTTAGTTGATAATTGATATGAGAATTGATGAATTGTGATGATTGATCATATTTGTGTTATGCCTTAGTGAAATTGTGGAGATTTGTGTGACTCGTACCTGTCCGAATAGGACGCAGGCTGCGTCGTAGGACGCAGGCTGCATCGTGGGTGACGCAGGCTACGTTGTGGGTGACGCAGGCTGCGTTACTCGCTGCCGACAGTAATTTTCCTGCACTGACCCCTTTTCATAAAATGATCATATCTCCTTCGTTACTTGCTTGTTTTGGGCTTGTGACATTTCGTTGGAACCGTAAGAGGATAAGCTATCACCTCCATTTAGAACTTCTGCATTTGCATGTCTAGAACTATAGTTATGACCGTTTGAAGTGGACCCTTGTTTTCGTTGGTTTCCAAACAACGTTGTTTTGGAGAGGTATCTATGTTTTTTATTCATTATGCTTCATAAACTTGTTCTAATGCT
>JAIUZE010030946.1:0-19011 GCA_022085475.1 Heliosperma pusillum | reverse complement strand
TGCCTAAGAGTGTCTTCCCCGAGTCTTCTGAATAACATGATGGTTCCTCATTGATTTCCATATGAGCCTTATCATTATATATTGGATTGCCTATTTATTCTTATCGTAACTCACATGGATATCTATATATGCATGATTTCACTGTTGTATTTCCTTATATGTACGTTTAATGTGATATGGCTGGGAGAACCCGGAGTTACTCCCCACTGATTGTGGCGTTCATGTTTTTCATGAATGAACAGGTTGCTTGCATGGATGGCTTTTTGCTTGACTATTTTGGGTTCGGGTGTGAGCTAGCGGGCGTTGTCCCTGGATTAAAACACCTCTAGACGATTTTAGCTAGTTTGCTAAACACTTGTTCTCTGTTAACATTTTGAAGAGACTCCGTCTCTTTGTTATATTTCGTACTTAGTTTGTAATATTTTGACACTCCTCGTTTTATTTAACTTGCATGTATAAAAGTTTTTAAAAACTACCTATTTCCGCAATATATTTCACATGCTTGTTTGTTTTATATTTCCGCATTCGCGAGGGTTGTCACATATATAAATTCGCGATGAGTCATTATATGAGTGACTTGTTTAAAATTGTTTTACAAGTAAATTATATATAAGCAATGAATGTTTATTTTCCGTTCATATTTATTCGCGCAATGACAAATATTTATCCTTCTACGAACTTGTAAATCCGTTAAATCGTGGAAAGGAGTTTCCATTATTTTATACGGTAGCATTTAGATTGCAATCTCCGTTTAAACCACCGTAGCTAATGACAAAATGAATTTTTCTTTTGATCCTCATATTCACCATTGCAAATGTCTCTTATGAAGAGTATATGAATATGTCATACTTAATCAAAAATGTTTTGATTTTGTTTTAGTGACGTCATCTTATTACAACGGTGCATCAATCTTTTTGCTCAAACGAAAATATTTGTAATTTTTTGGTATGTCGTCATAATGCTCCTTATCGAGGCTTACCTCAAAAGAGGGCAAATCAGTTGGGATGACTAGGTTAATCGATTTATTTAAAATCGCGAACAACCAAATACCGTAGTCACTTCATGAAAGGTTTATCCTTTTGAAGGTAAAACCATGAAAGTGAAAGTGAGTAGGTTTATACTTGTCTAAGTAGAGATTCATGAAAGTGAGTGGGAGCACTAAGAATGATGTTTATATTCTTAATTGTTAAGATGAGGTTCAAGAGTAGGTTGGCTCGACTTTGACACAAGGCAAGGGAAAAAGGCAAGACTATTTTGAAAAGTAAAGTCAAAACCCAAGCAAGGTGTCGAACCCAACTTTTGACGATTCTATTTTACAGTGTAGGACACAAGAAAAGAATCTGCCCCAAGTTTTCTAAAGAGTTAGAAATTGGGTGTACTATTTTCACCCATAATATCTATATGATAGACATTTATTTTGCTAAATGCAATTTTTGGGTATTAGATACCTATTATGGTTTTCATCAATGTATTCAATGCATATAATAAATCGTACGACGACTAACCATGATTAAATGTCGAACGACAAGGGAAATATAATATTTTAGTTTTATTTTAAGAGACGTATAAAGGATAATGTGATCAATCTAGTTTTGGGATTTAGAGGTTTACTTTAATAAACGTTATTAGGTACTGACACTTAAATAAAGAATATCGGAACCCCACCCCCCCCCACTTTAGTGTACGACACAAGTGTTTCCCTTTTGTGAATAGAACAAGCGTTGTATCTTTTTATGCCTATACTTGGTCAATGGTTATCCCATACCAATCAAAGGTAATTATATTCTTGACCTAAACTAGTAATTACTTGTCATATAGATTGTAAAGGCTCAAAATTGGTGACCCTAATCTAATCTTAATTCTGAATTGTGTAGCACATTAAGAGGCTAGTATTGACAACTATCCCTAAACCATATGATTTTGAATCTCATGGTGCGTGCGAATCTTGTATTCAAGGCAAGATGATTCGTCCCCTTTTTTATTTAAAAGGAAATCGAACTAGTGAGTTATTGGCCCTATTACATTAGAATATGCGTGGTCCAATAACAAACACAACCAAAGATGGTTATGACTATTTCACTTTATTTACCAACGATTTAAGTAGATATTATATTTGATTCTACTTAATGAGGTGCTATGAGAAATCTTTGAAAAGTTCAAAGAGCTTCAATGTGAAGTACTTAATCACCAAGAGTATTAGACAAGGACTTATGAGTAAATCGTAACTGTAAATATCTAAGTATTGACTTTGATTTTCACCAAAAGTATTGTGAAATAGTTTCACGAGTTAACTTCTCTAACATACATTATGAGATAAGGTGTTGTTGAATAGAGATACAAAACCTTATACAATATGGTTTTGTCTTTGTCAAGTTAATGTGAGCCACTTGACTAACTTTGGGATTTTATTATTTTGTCTGCTATTGCTTTTCCCAACATATCTAAGCTCAATTAAAACAGTCGGCTTTTGTTTCATATACGATATGGATAGGTAGCGTACCTAATTTGTAAATTATCCGTATGAAACAAGTGCTCAATAATCCTACGTTAACAACGAGAACAAGGCGTTTGTGACTCGTAATGATGTCTTTAAATAAAAATACGATTATTTCTTGATAAGATAGAGTGGGAGAAAATATTTCTAGAGCCACAAACTGAGCATATGGTCCGGAAAACGTTTCCTCATTGTGAGCATATGGTCCGGAAAACGTTTCCTCATTGCTGGTTGAATAGTTGTTTCTTCGGAACCTAAGAGGTCAGGTGGAATTTTATCACTCCTTAATAAGTAATGAATTCTTATCTGTGACTTATAAAAGACTGTTTCTAGTCCCAACTTCTTGCTATGGCTTAGAGTCATGCGATTTGTAATGGACTCCATGCATGATGGTCAGGTATGTGACATGGTAACATTTTACTTGAAGAAGTACGACCTCTTCAGTGTAAATTGATTTTTAAGATCAAAATTTGCATGGATGAACATTAAAATGTTTTCAAAGATAACTTGGTAGGCAAAGCGTTTTGCACCAACCTTAATTCTTTGATCCATTCGTATATACTTAGCGATTACAGCATATCATAATAGTATGATGTCAATTGGACCTCAAGAACCACCTTCTTGAATACGATTCTAGAAGAGGTAGTATATTTTATATTCACCTGTGGGTTCGTAGATCCTAACTATCCTAAGTTAATTTGCAAGCTTAAGAGGATGTCTTAAGTAAGCACTAAAGAGGTGGAATTAGTGTGTCAATCATATCATAAAATATTTCTCGATATCTCGAGGAATTATGTTTATATTTGAAGTTTAGTGGGAGTAATATGGTTTTCATCAGTCTTATATATGGAGACATATTGATCATTTTAGATGATGGAATATTTTGGAGAAGTAGAATACATCTTTTAGATATCTGGATTTATGAAGATAAATCTAAAAGGATATTAGCATTAAGTCAAAATTCTTATATTGATAAGATCTTTGACTAGTTTAAGAAAGTTGAACACATGATAATTGATTCCTTTTGCTTCCGCTGCGGGATCAATTATAAACGCTGTGATGTATACTCAATCCGACATTTCGCATGCTTTGAGTATGACGAATCATTTGCAATCAAATCCAAGTGAGAGTCACTTGATAGCCATAAAGAACATTCTTAAGTACTTGCGAAGGACTAAAGATATGTTCCATATGTTTGGAGTTTATAGTGAGTTGTAAGAGTTTACACAGACTTCAGTTTCCAAACTGATCATAGTGATTTGAAATCACGAGTTGGCTGTGTTTTATAGAAGATTTATCTGTTGGAAGAGTTCCAAGCAGAAAAGGCTATTGGAAAGGTTCCACGTAGGAATGACATTTTCGAATATAAATGTCATGTATCCGCTGGAATTGTTCCAGGCAGTTTATCATTGCGGATTTCACAACGGAAATAGAGTACATTGCATCATATGATGATGCATATGAATGTAGCTTGGATTCGACAGTATTGGAGGGTCTAGAAGTAGTTCCTATAGTTGTATATCCTATCCCATGATACTGGTAAAACAGTGGGAGCTACCTTTAGGCCAAGAGTCCTAAGTCTAGATTCAAACCTAGACACGTACTCAGAAAGTTTTATGTAATATGAGATTACGTAGACAAAGAGAAATAGCAATCAGAACGATGGAAAAGATGCAAGTATTACTAATCCATTAGCCATGCTTTTTGCAGGCTGAACATGATAGTCATGTCATTTCAATGGGGATTGAAATATGTACCTGAATTGTTAGAGATTATGAGATATGAAATTATTGATAGCGTATCAATTTTTCCAAATATTTGATAATCGCATTCATTGTTAGAGTTTCATTAAAAACTCCTTTATTTAGTGTGACTAAATTTTAATACTTTGTTTATCCGAATTGGTTGAAAGAAAGGTTGAACCTAATTCAAGTGAACATGATGAACTTAGTGTTTTGTCCCTAGTCACTCATTTGAGGTGACGTCTCGAAGTGACTAGATTGTAAGTCGATCGATGGTTGGTTCAGCACCATGGGGTCATGGAGATGACTGGTCGTTTACATAGACAGACTGTGGAGACACTCTGTCGGGCAGTGACCATAATAGAGTTCCTTATCAAAATTGTTGAAGCCTGGTCGTGGCGGGGATTTCTATTTTATTCCTATGAGTCGATTCTTTAGACTGGCGACCATTTACCTGAGTCGGTGTAGTTTCCGATTGACTTTGGTTTTTCTCCTAGGTCGTGCCGTGAAAGGAGGCCGATGGACATCTTCTGGGTCATGGTGATCTACATCATACGGTGTAAGATGGGTCAACAAGAATTGTCCCCCCACGTTGGGTATTAACATCTTCGGGCCACTCGAGGAGTAGTAACTGGAAATGCGTGGCCACGCTGGGAAGAGATCTCTGGTAGATTTTCCGGTCAGACAGTTACTCTCCCAGATCGAGAAAACCACTCTATTTATAATTTTCAATTGCAAGTGCGACCTGTAAGACACCTTGCAATGAGTGGGAGGATGTGACGCAAAAGAGACAAGAGAATCGGTAGGACACAACTTGTCGAGACAAGTGGGAGAAATTGTAGGAGGAGGAGTCCTCCACAATAGTGTTGCTACATGCACAACTTGCATCGGACAAGTGGGAGATTGTTGGAGTAAGTGTCCTCCACAATAGTGGATTTATATAATAAATTTCATTTGGAATATACGTGGCATGATTAGTATATTTTGATACTCCACGTCAGTTGATTAACGTAAATCGGTAACGCTCGGCTGACTAGAGTTTGACGTTATTGTCGTATGACGGCGGTGATCAACTGATCTCTTTAGGTCACACCTATAGGATGAGACCCAAATAGAATACTAATTATTTGTATACGATACAGTTTAATTAGATCATTACATATATTTGATATGTATGTTTAGTTACTAGAGTTATTTATTGGAAATTGAGTTAGCAACTCATTTCACTTAAGTTTATTAGTCAATTATACGATAACTGACTTAATAAATTTTACGTCTTATTTTAATAGGATTAAATAAGATTTAATTTAGTAATTAATCTTTAATTCATTAAATTAGTTGAGGTTATGTATATATTTTGAGGTAGAGGTAATTAGTTAATTATATTTACAAAGAGTTAAAAAATAAATTAACTGGACATTGTGGGACCCATTATATATTGATATAATGGTTAAATATCACTTAAAAGTTGAGTGTATATTGATTATTACTTTAAGTCATATAATTGTTATATGATCAAATTAACACTTAATTATACAAGATAATTATACATATGATTATAAGTATTTGTGGGACAAATATCAAAAATCAAAATGGACCAAATAACACAAGTAGGGGCCGGATCTTTGGTTAGTGGAGATCAATGATGATTGTTCTCATCTAATCCTACACTCCACCTTATGTTATGACACCAATATCATTACCATTACTACCACACTCTACCTATTTGCATGAGAATAAAATAAGCACAACAATGACTCATTTGTGTGAGTCATGACCGGCCAAAAGGCCTTTAAATTGAACAATTGTTGTTCATTTTCATACTACTTCATTTTGCTTATTTTTCCACTTCTCTTTCTAAACTCAACTTCTCTCTAAACTCTCTTATACACTAATATTCTCTACATATTACTAGTGTAGTAATACAATAATATTAGTAGTATTTTGTCTTACTTATTATCTAGTTAATAATAAGGTAAGTTTATTTGGGTTTAATCTTGGGTGCAACTAGAAGGAGACCTTCTACTTTGGAGGTTGTTTTATGGGGGATCATCTATCAATTTCATGCTCAAGAACAATAAGAAGGAGTTCTTATTGTGCCCATATTGAACCGAAAATTTCCAATGTAAGGATATTTTCGTCTTATCTTTTCTTTTATGCTTTTGTATTTTCATGCATGATAACTAGATCCTAAATCATTAAGTTAATGTAATTTAATGAACTAATTAGAGGAGTCTAATTAGAGGTATAGGACTTTCAGATGCACCATCAAAATAAAGGTCCCAGGAGTTCACACAAGTTTGTAGTATGTCTTCATCTGGAAATGACCACATGAATAGTGTCTGAGCATCGTTGATAGGGTTATCTGCGAAAAATTCAACAACGACGCGTCTCTTTATGACTTTCAGAGGTACATATTTGAAATCGAACTCTGAGAGCATTAAGATCCATCTTGATAAACGTCTGTTAACGATGGGTTTCTCGAAAAGGTATTTGATGGGGTCCATTTTCGAGTATACGTTGACGGAGTAGTGAAGCATGTAGTGGCGTAGCATCTTTGTTTCCCACACAAGAGCGAGGCATGTCTTTTCGAGAGTTGTGTATTTACACTCATATTCTAATAACGTTTTACTAAGGTAGTAGATAACTCTTTCTTCTTTTCCGACAATCTGAGCGAGCATAACCCCCATGGCCGTTTTTGTGACTGTGAGATATAAACCAAGAGGTTGATCTTCTTGAGGAGGCATTAGCACTGTTGGCTTAGCCAATATCTCTTTAATTTGTTCAAATGCTTTTTGACAGTAGTCATCCCACATGGTATGATCTGTTGTCTTAAGCTTTTTGAAAATAGGTTTGTAGATCATAGTGAGTTTCGATATGAATCAGCTCACATATTGTACCTTGCCTAGGAATCCTCTAACCTACTTCTCTATTTGGGGTTCCGGCATTTCGATTAAGGCTTTGATCTTTAGATGGATTAATTTATATTCTACTCTGGCTAACGACGTATCCCAGAAGTTTTCCTGATGTTACTCCAAATGCACATTTCTGAGGATTGACTCTCATGTTGTACTTGCGCAATCTGAGAAAGAATTTGCGAAGGTTGTCGATATGTCCCTTCCTGCCTTTGGATTTGATAATCATATCATCTACATGCACCTCTACTTCTTTATGCATCATGTCGTGTAACAGTGTGGTCACGCTACATTGATTTGTGGCCCTGACATTAATTAGCCCATACGACATAAATATGTACCAATACGTGCCCCATTAAGTGACGAAAGTTGTCTTATGCATATCTTCTTCGGCCAATTTGATTTGATTATACCCGGCATACCTATCCATGACGGATAATAACGCGTGATCTGCTGTATTATCTACCAATATTTCGATATGTGGTAGAGGGAAGTCGTCTTTGGGACTGGCTTTGTTCAAGTCTCTAAAATCAACACAAACCTGGATTCGCCCATCCTTTTAGGGTACGGGACTACGTAAGCTACCTAGTCAGAGTACCCGGAAAATTGATGAACCCGGCTTTGAATTGTTTTTCGACCTTCTCTTTGATAGTAAGAGCCCATTCAGTCCTCATCCGACGAAGGTTCTGTTTTACGGGTTTTAAACCTGGTTCTATTGGAATTCGATGCTATGCAATATCTTTGTCGATCCCTGCCATGTCTTTGTAAGACCAAGCAAAAACGTCTCTGAACTCGTGTAGGCGGTCGACGAAACTGGCCCTTTCGGTCAGGTTTAAGGTCGTCCATATCCTAAGTTCTCAGGGTTCTAGTTCGGCCCCTACGTCATTGGGTTCGGTATTTTCTATAAGTGGTGCCCCTTCCCCTTCTTGTAGTATTTCTTTAAATTTATAGGGTGGTAATTCGATTGAGTCTGGGTCAGGATCATCCTCATTATCATCATAAATAAAATTGCATTCAGAAAAACACAAGGAGTAAGTAGAATATGATTTATTCATATTAAATTTTGAAAATACCTGAAACAAAGAAGTCATATGTTCAGTAGTCAGTGGCGGTAAAGGAACATGTGTTAGGACATTCCCCAAGGTGCTATTATTATTAGATGCTACGCTAGGAATACTAAAGGGATGGGGTGACGACATGAGGATACTTCCTAGGAACTTCGCTAGACTCAGATTCTGATTCTAACTCGGACTCGGACTCCGACTCTAACTCGAATTCATTATCTTTTGTTCTGTTTTGAATATCTCTCCTTCTCCTACAGTAACCTTGAAGAGGTTTCCTTTATTGTTGGTCAACTTGATTGACTTTCTCCATCCTTTTGTTTGACTTGAGCCAGCGTCGGTGATCAATGTTGTAGGGTTGAAATGATTGATCTAAAGAATCATGGTAATGATCTCATCCTGTGAAGCTTTGACGAATCACGTTTCTCCTAACAGAAGACTACCGTCTTGCTCGTCTAAAGAAGGTGTTTGGCGCGTTTTGACAGTACGAACTATTTCTAAGGGTATAAAATAGCAATCGTGGAAGACCTTGATTCCAGCTAGTTGTATTCCCCTATAGTGCCAAGGTTCAGGAAACCCATGGAAATATTCTTGACCACATTCCCTAACGAAGTATCCATTTAGAGTTGGGAGGTAAGGTTGCATCTGGATTCCTCGACTCTTACGATTTTGGACTTGAGTAAGCATTTCCAGAGTTTCTTTCTTTGTCGGTTTGTACCCCAATCCTAATGGTATCTTTCGTGAATTCCCCTCTTTTAAGGTGCAAAATTACTCTTCCTGATGGGGTTCAATGGCATTCCTGGGAAGTATACCTGAAATTTGAGTATGTGGTTGACCACTAAGTTGGAGTATGGATCGAAGTATAGAGGCGTCAACTCATTATCTTCGAGATTTATGCTCTGAAATCCTCCAAGCTCGTATACTGGACCTGTGATTTCTTAGTTGTCGGACATTTTCTCTATCACAACTTTGATAGGTGACGAATTGATCATCACTACTTTGCCATTTAGAGGAATTTTGATCTTCTGGTGCAAGGTGGATGTTACTGAAAGTCTTAAACATCTAATTAGACTCCTCTAATTAGTTTGTTAAATTACATTAACTTAATGATTTAGGATCTAGTTATCATGCATGCAAATATAAAAGCATAAAATAAAAGATAAGACGAAAATATCCTTACATTGAGAATTTTCGGCAAAATGGGCACAATAAGAAACTCCTTTCTTGTTGTTCTTGAGATTAGAATAATACGGATTATCCTCAAAAATAGCCTCCAAGTTAGAAGACCTCCTTCCGAATTGCACCCAAGATATAACCCAAGATAAATATAGTATTATCCCTTAAATGATACTAGAAATATTACAACATTAGTAATATATGAAGTATATAATATTTATGTGAGTTTTAGAGATATAAATGCATGAGTAAAAAATGAGCAAGAATAAATTAAAATGAGAGGAAAAAGAGAGAACAATTCTTGTTTTTCTTCCTATCTCACGACACCAACAACCCCAAATAGGTGATTATGGGCTCTTATTTTATTCACATGCATGAATGTTGAGTGTTGGTTAGTATATAATCATAAGATGTCATAATAGGCTATCATGACATGTAGCATACTAGGTAATCATACTAGGTGGAGTCTAGAAGTAAACAAAACAAATTGTTACTACAATCTACCATAAACCGCCCACCATGTGCATTATATGGTCCATTTTGATTTTTAATATTTGTCTCACAAATACTTATTATCATATGCTTAACTATCTTATATAATTAAGTATTAATTTGATCATATAACAATTATATAACTCAAATTAATAAATAATATACACTCAACTTTTAAGTGATATTTTTACCATTATATCAATATATAATGGGTCCCACAATGCCCAATTAATTTATTTTACAACTCCTTGTAAATATAATTAACTAATTACCTCTACCTCAAAATATATATACAAAACTTCAACTAATTTAGTGAATTAACAATCAATCACTAAACCAATCTTATTTAATCGTATTAAAATAAGTCGTAAAACTTATTCAGTCAATTATCGTATAATTGACTAATAAAATCAATTGGCTCGAGTTCTTTAACTCAATATCCAATAACTAACTCACATAAATAAACTTATATCAAATATACGCAATGGACTAATTAACTGTATCATATACAAATAATTAGTATTCTCTTTTGGTCTCACCCTATAGGTGTCACCGAAAGAGATCAGTTGATCACCGCTGTCATACGACAATAACGTCTAACTATAGTCAACTGAGCGTTATCGATTTACGTTAATCAACTAACGTGGAGTATCAAAATATACTAATCATGCCACGTATATTCCAAATGAGATTTATTATATAAATGCACTATTGTGAAAGACACTTACTCCAACAGTTACCATTTTAGAATCGTGAATCCAAGGCCTCCCTAGAAGCATATTAACGAATGCTTCGATGTATACAATCTGTAAGTTGACCTTTCGTTCAATTGGCCCAGTTTCTATTGTGAGGTTGATTATCCGTTTCACATTACATCGGTTTCCATCATATGCTTGAACACCTTGGTTGGTAGGAGCTCAATCTGATTCTTTCATGCTCAATTTACGCACTGTTTTTAGTGGTATGACATTGACTGCGGAGCCATCATCTACCAAATTCATTGCTACGTTCTTCTTTAGAACGCAATTGAGATGTATAGAGCGAGATTGTGACTGGCACCGAAAGGAGGTAAATTCGCATCTGAGAAAGTAACTGGGTTACTTAACTTAATTGAGTCTAGGAGGACCAAGTTGACTACGTCGTCAGGTGTAGAGTCGTGTGCTACATTTAGTTTTGCCAATGCTTGTAATAAAGCTTGGCGATTGGGAAATGAGCTCGCAACTAACTGCCAGACGGAAAGATCAACTTTTGTCTTCTGTAGTTGTTTCAGTAGATGGTCATTAGATGTATCTGTAAGTTTCTTAAACTCAATATTAGACATTTCTAAAATCCTATAATTAATAGTTTACTCTTAAACCATATGGACCTTATGCATGCATAACAAAAGAATAAGTAAAGAACAATTTCTTACATTGATTATGAAAATATGGGCACAATATTTTAAAATATGGACATTTCTTGAAGTTTCAAAGTAGAAACTCTCCAATTAGTAGCACCCAAGACAACCATTAATCTCTACAAAATACTACACTAGTATAAAATGTAGTCTCCCTTAAAATAAATCTAATAACCTCTTATTACTACACTACTAATGTTATTAGAAATATGAACTTCAAGTTTTTGTACTTCTTAAGTTTTAATGAGAAAGTGGAGAAAAATTAGAGAGATAAGTGAATTTTGCATGGATGAATGAATAATGAGATGATATGAGTTATATAACAGGAAACTTGTCCTCTTGTTTGGCTCACATGGACCGGCCACTACACCACATGGGTGGAGTGTTGCCTTTTCCATTTTGTTCTTAACAATGCAAATAGGTTGAGTGTTGGTAATAGTTTTTGTGTATGATTGTGTCTAATTCCCAATTAGAATAATACACAAAAACTAATCACCCTCTTTGTACACCCCAAAACCGGTGCACCCTACTAAAATGGGTGTCCATTTTATTTTTGCATTTTGTCATTTGTCACATATGTGACATGTGACATGTAACATGTAATTTTTGCTTATAAAAGTGCATTTAACCAATTAAAATGTAATTTCATAACAATAAATTAGAGTTAACATTTTAAGTCATATTTTATAATTACGTGTAAATAAAATGGGTCATCTCATATTTGGGTAATATAATCTACAACAATTTGTAATTATAATCAACCAATTTTGCTTATCTCAAATGTTTCATAAACATAATGCATTCTTAGTAATATAACTATTAAATTAATAAAATGAATCTTATTTGATCATATTACAATAAGATATTATTCTCACTAATATAAACTTTGTTCAATTCAAGGGATTAATTAATTTGTATCTCTATACAATTAATTAATATATATGATTAGGGGATTGTCCTTTAGTTGTGACCTCAAGGGATCAACTGATCACCACCGTCATATGACAGTAACGTCAAACTCTATTGAGCGAATCGTTACCGATTTATGTTGACCAGTTGACTATATTATTAATCATCCCTTTGTATTCTTATTATTGAGATTTAATTATGTGATTGCACTATTGTTAAGGACACTTACTCAAACAATCTCCCACTTGTCCGAGACAAGTGTGCATCACCAATTCTCTTGTCCTATTACAATCTCCCACTCAATGCAAGGTGTCTTGCAGGTCGTACTTGCATTTGATCATATCATGAGTGGTTTCCTCGATCTGGAGAGTAACTGTCTGAGCGGAATTATCTACCATAGATACCTTCCGAGCGTGGCCATGCATTTTCAGCTTACTCCTCCTCGAGTGGCCTTGAGATTTTAAAACAACCCTGACAAGGGATGGACAATTCCTATCGCACAATTCCCTTCGAATAGCCACCGCTCATCATAACCCAAAAGATGCCCATTTGACCCCAGTTACGAAGGTCGTAGAGCATAAATCAAAGGCACTCTGAAACTGTGCAACCTTAGGCGAATAGTCTTTAGTCAAAGAATTCACTCAAAAAGAATACTATAGTAGCTCTTGCCACGACCAGGCTATAAAAGTTGCCAGAACTCTATAAGCGGTCACTGCCCGACAGATTGTCCCTTGCAGTTTGTCTATATGATCGACTGGTCATCCCTTATGACCCTATGGCACTTGAACTTGCCATCAATCGCATCACACTCTAGTCACTTGGAGACGTCACCTCTTATAAGCAACTAAGGGCCCATGCTATGTTAATCCAGTCCACTTTCATGGGGTTCAATAATTGTCTCTACAACCCATTTAGATATAACAAAGCACAAAAACGAGTTTTAGAAACTCAAACGATAAATGTGATTATCATATATGAACAATCAACACAATGTTATTGCTTCATATCATATAATCTAAAGTTTATTTCGTCCATGACAATACATGACGATCTTATTAAATGCAATAAATGCTTGGGTAATGAAATACCATGTATTCATTTATTCCAACCTTGTGAATTGCTTTTTCCTTCCATCCAACGTTATTCCTAATAACATGAATTCATCTACGTACATGTCTAGATCTTTATCTAGTGTTAGGCTCTTTAACTTGAAAGATGCTCCCACTCGTTATCATGATTAACTGATAGGTATTTAGGTGAAAGGATCTACCATTAGCTCCTTGTAAGCCACCTTATCCTCATCATAATGTACTAAGTCTCTTTTTGAAGAATTTATAATGATTGACTCTTCAATCATCCTTTTAATTATTCGCTTCTTGTATAACAAAAGTACGCCTAGGATTTCGATAAATCCTTTAAAGTTTGGAAATTTGGGTTTGTGTAACTTTTACCACATATCCAAATTATCTCTACCAAACACAAGAATGAATCCTTAGTTCTCCTTTAGAACCCTATGGATTTTCTAGTAGGCTATCCAATGGCACTCATGTGGATTGATTTGTGCTCAGCATACAATTCATTTAGGTATGTGCATGTAATGACATACATGATTGGTCTAATGGCGGAAACATTAGTACTCATGTGATCAACAACTCTTAGGTTCAGTAGATAACTATGACCCTTTCATAGTGATCCCATTTTCATCAACATGAATAACCTATTTTAACTTTTTGAAATAGATTAAGGATCTTATCGATATAAGACACTTTTCCAAATGCCAAAATAAAATCTTCTATTCCACAATAGATTTTGATTTTAGTATACATCTTGCCCTCTTTCATACAGCATTAAAATCCAACTACTCCTTTCAAAAAGGTAATTTGAATACGTCACTCACAATGTGAGATACTTCATTCACGTGGAAAACAATTTCTTCCTCTGAACTTCATGTCTTTTCATGACTTTAAATCCCACTTAGCTTCATGCTATACATGACTTTAACTCCCACTGAACTTCATGTCTATACATGACTTTTCGACAATTCGAGTGAAACTCTTCTTATATTTCATAATAGAAAAGATCATCATAACTTTATGGTACAAACCTTAGGCTTGGGTCACGTACACATCCCATTCCAAATCCCTATTTGGACATGTGGTTTTGTTTTGTATCTTGTACACACCTACCGTGAAGTATTTCACTGATGATTTGGATCTAAGCATAGTTACGCATTAACTTAGCTTTTGCAGACATCTTCATGTCTATCCATGCAACTATAATTGGACAATTCCAAATACATCATTTATTTGCATAGATTCCATTTAGTTTCATAAGTCTCTTATGTTAGAAAATAGGATTTTTAAAATTTCTAGGTGCTTCCACTTCATAGAAAAATACAACTATTTTCTTGAAAGATAGCCTTATGAGCCATAAACAATTTTGAACTCATACTCGTGAGGGAGGTAGAAGTATCACAACTTGACCTTAAGTGATCTACTAAAGACTTTATCGTAAAGACATCGAATCTTAGCTTCGAGATAGACTAGTTCTATAAGCTAAAGAGGTGAACTCTTATTCATGTTATTTAGTATCTTTATAAGTGGTGTGGCCAATTGGTTTGGTAGATTTCTTATTTTGAGTTCAATAACTCAATTTGACTTGACAATTGATCTTTCAAAGTAAGAATCGTATTCTTAGCTATTGAACTTATTACAATTATCCAATCATCATAATACTAATATGATCAATTTGAGTCGATACAATTTATTTATTAGCGCAAGTGATGTATAATGACAAGTTTTTAGAATAATAAAAGTTTGCACAAACTGAGTGACTTGGGTTGAAAATCAAGTCACCAAATATTCAATTACAACAAATTTTTCTTGAAAATAAATCTTCAATGTCCAACAAGGAAATTAAAAAGTTCTAAACAACCATAATACAATCAAAAGGGGAGACAATCTCAAGACCAAGCTTCCTTAGGTCATCGACCATGGGTGGTTACCCAACTTCCCTTGAGGAGCCTTCTTAGGCTTGTTTGTCTTTGCCTTTATCCTTGCTAGGAAGCCCTAATTACAATAAAAAGGGTATGAATCACAACTCGTATCTATATACCAAAGTTGAGATCATAACATAAATGATAGAGATAAAAATTTACCAACGGAAACAATTTTTCCGGTTTTCATATCTCCTAGATATTTTGGGCAATTCCTCTTCCAATGCCCTATGCCATTACAATAATGACACTTGTCCTCGGTTGAGACACCTTTCTTGGGCTTGGGTGAGTTATTCTCAATAGCTTTTCCTTTGCGTTTGTAGGTGGAGGGCTTCTTCCCCTTACTACCACCATCCTTGAACTTCCCCATGCTCTTATTATTAATATGGAGCACATCCTTGGAGGTGCTAACATTTAGCCTCATGTCTCTCTTATCTTGCACAAGCATCTTGTACAATTCATGAAGAGATGTTTTCATGTTTTGCATATTGTAGTTTACCCTAAACTGCACATATGCTTTGATTTTTCCCAAGGAATGTAAGACTCGGTCGATAACGAGTTGTTCGGAAATGGTCACCCCTTGCAATTTAAGAGTCTCAACATGCTCAATCAATTTGAGTACATGAAGGTTAACGTTTGGCCCTCTTTTAGGTTCATGTCACAAAATGCGTTAGCCGTTTCATATTGTATGATCGTAGGAGCTTGTAAAAACATGGTTACAAGCTTGGCATAGATCTCATAGGCCGTGCTCATCTTTACAATACAACAAAAAAGGCATTTTGCGACGGATTTGTTGCGACGGAATTCAAATCCGTGAATTCCGTCGCAAAATTGACTTTGCGACGGAATTTTTGATGTTTTGCGACGGATGTTTTGCGACGGATTGCATTCCGTCTCAATACATCATTTTGCGACGGAAATTCCGTCGCAAGATGAATTCACCAGCGAAATGATAAAATGAAAAAAAAAAAAAAAAAAAAATTTTTTTTTGTGAATAGTGTTTGCGACGGATTTTGCGACGAAAATTCTGTCGCAAATAATTTTTTTTAGCGCGGAATTTTTGGTTCGCGCGGGAAAATATATTTGCGACGGATTAATGGATTTGCGACGGAAATTCCGTCGCAAATCCATCCACATGGGAAAAAAACAGCACATTTCTTATGTTTATGTAGAATCCCTCACTTCTTACAATGAATATGTGACTTATGAATTGAAGCGGAAAAACATGCGGTTAAAAAAATCGCGCAAAATAAATTCACGCGCGAAATCATAAAATGAAAAAAAAAAAATAAATAAATTTTTTTTTTTTTGAATAGTGTTTTGCGACGGAATTTCCGTCGCAGAATCTAGCTTTTGCGACGAAAATTTGCGACGGAGTGCTAGTGACGGAAATTCCGTCGCAAATGCCTTTTAGCGACGGATTTAAGGGTATTTGCGACGGAATAGTCCGTCGCTATTCAGATTTTTTTTTGTAGTGTTATGGCACTCCTTTGGAGATCGGGCTCAATAGAGAAAATCAAAACGTTTTTGATCGCGGCAGACTCTTTGTGGTAAGCCTCATAGGCTCGCCTTGCGACGGCGGTTGACCTTTCATTAGATGTGTCGGGAGAGGCTTCGGTAAGGTAACGAAGCTTGTCGTCACCTTCCGCGGCCAAGCGGAGTTGTGCATCCCAATCGGCAAAATTAGCGCCACTCTTTTCTAACTTGCATCGATCCATGAAGGATCGAAGCCATGAGACATTCGTGAGAGTTTGAACATTGGTGGTGGTGGATGAACTAGCCATTGCGATTGTACAAAGTTAACTACAAATTTTAGACATAAAGGAAATGTCAACATTTATCATTTTAAATACTTGTAAACATTTTAAACAAGTTTCACTACAAGAAATCTTGTTTCAGGCGACCGTTATAAGGCGACAGAGTTCACTAGTCGCCAATTTGGCGACTGATTAAGTAATTTGGCGACTGAATGTAGTCGCTAATTTAGCGACTGAAGAGATTCCAAAAATTTTTACTGAAAATCTCGGGCGACTACTATCCGTCGCCAATTTAACGACTGAAACACAAATTGGCGACGGATTTCAGTCGCCAAATTGGCGACTGCCAAATCAGTCGCCATTTTCAGTCGCCAAACCTTTTTAATTGTTCCAAAATCCGCGACTTTCCCTTCTTCCTTATCTTACCAAATCTGAAAAATAAAACCCCCATTTGGCGATTCAACCCCTACTCCGACACCAAGCTCCGACACCACACTCCGACACCACGCTCCGACCACTACTCCGTCAACCACCTCATTTTCTTTTAGTTTGTGAAGGTATATTTATAGTTTTAATTTCAATTTCTTAAATTAATGTTAAGTTTATTTGTTTAATTTATGATTTTCATTAGTTTTTGATGATTTGATAGATTTATTGTAAAGATTTGTGATGTTTATTAGGTTTTAGATGTTATTTACTTAGGGTTTGGTGAAGTTTGAATTAGTGTTAGTAATTGTGGTTAGTATTGGAGTTTCATTAGTGGTAGTGTTGTTGATATTATTAGTATTGTTAGTATTAATTTTGTTGGTATTGTTAATTTTGATTTGGGTTAGTGTTGTTAGTAATGGGGTTTTGATAATTTTCATGATTTGTGTTAGTGCTGGTAGTATAGGGATTTTGGTTAGTGTTTTTTGATTAGTTTTAGTATGTTAATAATATTAGTGTTATTAGTATTATTTTGTTAGTATGGATAATATTAGTGTTATTAGTATTATTTTGTTAGTATGGATATTAGTGTATTTCGTATTAAGGTTTTGATAAATTTGATTATTTGTGTTAGTGTTGTTAATATTTGGGGTTTTGATTAGTGTTAAGTATTTTTTGTACTTGTTGTGTTGGTTAATATTTAGATTAAAATGAAGAGATTGGAGCGTACATGGATGTACGAAGAAAGACTTGATAAGAAAAGACGTCCTACCGCTAGTGCGACAACCCTCGCGAATGCGGAAAGATAAAACATACAAGCATGTGAAAAGAGATGCGGAAATACGGTATTTTAAAAACCTTTAAACATGCAAGATATATATAACACGAGGTGTGTCAAAACGTTACAAACTAAATACGAAAATATACAACAAAGAGACGAGGCCTCTTAAAATGTTAACAAAGAACAAGTGTTTATCCAAAACTAGCTATTATCGTCTAGAGGTGAAACTTCCAGGGACAACGCCCGCTAGCTCACACCCGAACCCCAAAATGTCATATCCAAAAAGTCATCCAAAGCAGCAACCTGTTCATCCATGAAAAACATGAATGCCACAGTCAGTGGGGAGTAACTCCGGGTTCTCCCAGCCATATCACATCAAACGTACATATAAGGTAATACGAAAGTAAAGCATGCATACATATATATATATACATGTGAGTTGCGATAAGATTAGATAGGCAATTCTATAGAAAATGATAAGATCATGTGGAAATACAATCCGTAACCATCATGTTATTCAAAGACTCGGGAAAGACACTCTTAGGCAATCGAATACGCTCACTAGGGCTTGCATCTCACCGTTAGCGGTATAAGATTGATAAGATTGAGACTCTACAGACAAACCAGTCAAGTCATGCGATGATCACAGTAAATCCAACATATTATCATCCATTCACGAACCAAGACAATGACGGTGTCCAATCATGCAATGACCATGAATAATGTCATGAAATCACGCATTCCAGAACGACACAAGACGACATCTCTCACGGTAAATGAAACGCACTAGCATCGTGTACATGGCAAGTATGATTAACAGGCATCCACGGGATCACATTTCCCTGAACTCATACGCGATGCTTACAT
>JAIUZE010030941.1:0-15004 GCA_022085475.1 Heliosperma pusillum | reverse complement strand
GCTTTATAAAATAAAGCATTCTGTAGAAGGACAACCAGATACATACAAGGCACGACTAGTGGCAAAGGGTTTCACTCAAGTGCAAGGATTGCATTATGATGAAAGTTTTGCACCCAAAGTTATGATGCGTTCCATTCGGATAATCTTAGCGATTGCCGCTTTTCATGACTATGAAATTTGGCAACTGGATGTGAAAACCGCCTTCTAAACGGTATTGGAGGAGGAGGGTAGAGTTATACATGGTACAACCGAAGGTTTCATTGATCCTAAAAATCCTAAGAAGGTATGCAAGCTTAAGCGTTCCATTTATGGACTTAAGCAAGCTTCTCGGAGTTGGAATCATCGTTTCGACCAGGTGATAAAAGAGAATGGATTTACTCGATCGGTCGAGGAACCATGCTTGTATATCAAGTCGAGTGGGAGCAAGATGGTCTTCTTAATATTGTATGTCGATGACATACTCTTGATTGGGAATGACATACCTCTCTTAACTTCGGTAAAAGTTTGGTTAAAGAACCATTTCCAGATGAAAGATCTGGGCAAGGCACAAAGAATTTTGGGGATCCGGATCTACAGAGATAGATCACGACGGATGTTATCCCTCAGTCAGGAGTCTTATATAGATAAGATTCTTGAGAGGTTCAGCATGACCAACCCCAAGAAGGGGAAACTTCCAATGGTCTCTGGGATGCATTTGAGTAAAGCTGAGGCACCAAAGACATCGGAAGAGGTCGAGCGCATGAGTCGGATTCCTTATGCATCAGCTATAGGATCGATCATGTATGCCATGATATGCACACGTCCAGACGTGGAATATGCATTGAGTATGACGAGTCGGTACCAAGGCAATCCAGGTGAAACACACTGGATGGCTGTTAAGAATATCCTTAAGTACCTACGGAGGACTAAGGATTGGGTATTGACTTATGGAGGTGACACTGAGCTATGCGCAACCGGTTACGCAGATGCTAGCTTCCAAACGGATTGAGATGACTCGAAATCTCAGTCTGGATTCGTGTTTACTCGTAATGGCGCTGCGGTCAGCTGGAAAAGCTCCAAACAAAATGTTGTATCAGATTCTACGACTGAGTCCGAGTACTATGCCGCTTCAGAGGCTGCGAAGGAAGCTATATGGATGCGTCAATTCTTACAAGGACTAAATGTAGTTCCTAGTTCGGATGACCCGATCACCATCTATTGTGATAATAGTGGTGCCATCTTCCAGGCTAAGGAGCCCAAGTCCAGCAACAAGTCTAGGCATGTACAACGGAAGGCTCACATGATCTGAGATTACGTGGAGCAAAGGGAAATAGTGATAGACAAGATTGCTACGGATGATAACGTCGCAGATCCTCTCACTAAACCATTGAGATATGATAAGTATGAAGGGCACGTTATTTCCATGGGAATCAAACGTGTTCCTGAGTTGTATTAGTTGTTTTATATGGATTAGACACCTGTATCTTTTTCATAAAAACTATCTATGAAATCATCGTTTTGTTTTATATTTTGTTTTTTATGTGGGTTGTACTGACAACATTGAACACCACAAAGTGAACTGAATTACATTATATTTTGTTTTGGTCCGTAATCGCCTAAATGAGCTTGAAATCGGCAATTATTTTTGTGACGTCGATTGATGGTGGGTTCAAGAGCCATAAGTTAAAACTGTGACTGACGATCAAAGATGCGGTTTAATGATTACTGCGCAGGACATTTTGATGACGACGGTATGGAGTCCTAAATGTTTCAAACATAGGTGACAGGTCGTGGATAGGGACATCCATAAGTGTTCCTGGAGTCGATTCTTTTGCTATCAACTGCTCTTGAGTAAAGGCAGTTTTTGGGGGGACTTTGGTTATTTCTCATGGTCGGCCGTAACAGGAGGCTAAGTAGATTTTCACTGGGTCATTTTATACTGCGCTTGTATCTGCAAGATTCGAGTTGAAGAAAATATCCAACCTTTATCAGGATATGATATTTCTCAGGGCCACTCGAGGAGCTGTAACTGAAATGCATGGCCATGCTCGAATAAAGATTCGTTTATCAGTTAAGTTACTCTCTAGTCGGGGAAACCACTCTTGATACTGATCACTTGTAAACTACGACCTTTGTGAATACGGACTTTGCAAATTGGTTTACATTGAGTGGGAGAAATTTATTATGGATATGAAAATCAGTTATCGCACATACACTTGTACGGACAAGTGGGAGATTGTTGGAACCAGTGTCCTCCACAGTTAGTGCAATAACATACATAAATCTTTGTAGGTTCACAGGGTATACTTTGTATTGTAATCAGTTGATTAACGTTTATCGATAACGGTTGGCTTGCTAGATAAGTTGACGTTATTGTCATACAGATGGCGGTGATCAACTGGTCCCTAAAAGTCACACCTAAAGGATGTGATTGAGAGATGTGATTATTTGAGAAAATAATCATATTGATGCCTTATTAAATGACTAAAAGGTTAGTCGGTGTTTTTGACTAAAAGGTTAGTCAATGTGATGATGATATAAATATTTAATAACGATTAAATAATGTTAGCTAAGACGAATTAACTGTAATTCGTAATTAAATATAAAATGTTATATTTAGTTGTAGTATATAATGTGAGCTTAAACGAATTAAAATGTTAATTCGTAATTAAACATAAACCGTTATATTTAATTAGCAGGATTATAAATATACCGATATTTATAATTGTAATATATATTATACGATTGTCATAATAATTGTTATGTTAATATATCCACTGCAAAATGTTGTAATGGACCTTATTAATGTATGACAACATATTAGACAAATATAATATGTACAACATTATATTAAATGGAAGCTAATATAACCGAAAAAGAGTCCAAATACACTTTGGAATTTCGGTAAATTAGGGTAACAAAATAAGAGAAAATAATCCCTTATTTTCTCCTAATGTGTGCCGTGACCTAGGGAGGATATAGGAAGAGTTTTACTCATTCTAACTCTCTAATTTTATTCATCATTAATTCACATCTCACAAAAAGATACAGACTCTTTTTCTCTCTAATTTTCTAGCAAATACAAGGTCATTTCTCAATCAATCTTGGGTGAGACGATTAGGAGGATATCTGATTTGATATCTGTTCTTAGGCCGAATTTACGAGGACTAAAGATTATTCCTAATCCCTTTGTTTATTATGCAATTTCGTTTATGACCCATTAATCATATAAATCGTAATTTCATTATAATCCTGTAAGATTAAAGGGATGTATACGGATATATTCCCACAGTGAGATGTGTTGAGATGTGTTGCAAGGCTTTTCCTATATAGGCCATAGAAGACGCGTGGAATCAATTCCATTCGATACAGTTCATAAATTGGAGGGAGCTCAAAAGAAAGGGGAGTTGAACATTGCAAACCCGGTTAGTTTAGGTGTGCCCGATTGAGGACGCATGTGTCTAGGCATATTTCTTTGTTTTTTCCTTCCTTCACGCATCCCAATGCTATGAACCCGGTAGGGGACGTGATATCCTTCTTCGAAAGGCTTATTCGAGTGTTCATCCATGACTTTCATTGACCCATATAACATAGGACTTGAAGTTAGGGTTGGCTTAATCTTGACTTTAGCTTTGCCTTTAGTCGAATCTTTGTAAGTATGCGGATTGGCTTCATTTCTTCTTCTTTGAGACAAGTGAATGACCCCGAGAAACCTCTAGTTCGCAAAGACTTGCTACTACTATCTTTGTGTTCCAAGAATAATGCCCTGATTGATAGAAAATGGCGCAAAATCGTCACTTTACCTACAAAACTCAATTGGACACGAGAAATGCCTAGAGAACAATATTAGCTCATGTAATGACTTTAAAAGGTGCAAAGTACATATAAAATCGAACTAAAACAAAGGATAAAATGACACATAAATAACACACATCAACCTGGCTTAGTATCTCCATACCTATGACTTATGGAACATAGCCATCAACCAGCATACATACTAGTCATTAATGAGCAGTCAAATGTCCCAACATAATACTCTTACTAGAGACATAAATAACGACATCATCCAAATGGAGTTCCACAACCAAGTCACACACTTAGTGATCCATTTCATCAACATATTTTATTTAGGGACAATAATCCAATCAATATTGAATAATATGCATTTATATTAAATATATGAGATATGTCGTATATATATAACAATTATCGAAATTAACTCTCAATAAGACAAACATCTCTTAGTAGTATTAAGACTACTCGCCAATGCATTTTATACAAATTGCAACAACATGACTCATGTTTTAGAAACAAAAGAGATTTTGTACGGGATATGCAACTCTTGCATCTGCTATAATTTTGCACAATTTACCTCCTCAATGGACTAAATTATTAAATGATTCATAAGCACCAAATATGATTCACAATCACCAAATTCAATTGTGTGTTTAATTTTTAAACCATACACTTGCTTCACAAGCAATAATACACTTCAGTTATAGCATTGGTCCTGACGTTGTGCTTGGAACTAGTCCAACTCACAAATTCATTCATGCAGACAAAATGTATCCAGATAAGGATCAGGATAAAACTTTGTCTATATGAAAGTTAAAATCGTTGTAACATATTTACAACAATCACTTATCACAAATTTCATCGTACAAATGATTATCAATGCTTCTCAAGCACACATAATCATTTCCTAGATGGTGATATAGTGACAATCACTAGAACTATATCGACATTTGCTCGTCATGCTAACATATAATAAACAATTTTATTGCTAATCTCACAGACTTTTTAAACAAAATTATTGTTACATAAGAGAAGTATGTCATTTGCATACCAAACTATAAAGAGTATTGTAGTCCCATTAGGCCTCTTGTACACAATTTCATCTCTTTGTCTCAAAGGATATCAAACTATTTTAGTTTCGTTGTTGAGAACAGAGATTTTAACCGTTAGACACTTGTTTCAACCAATATGGAAACTTCCACATCTTCCTAGTACACTATGATATCGTGAAACTTACATGATGTGTCAAACACTTTATCTTACACAGTCTCATTACGAAAAGGTGTTTTAAAAGTCATCCATCAAATCTCATCACATGAGTGGTAGTAATTTGCTAGGTGAATCTGATTAAATATAAGCATATTGTTGTAAATATATTTCATCATAGTCATTACTATGATATAAATCAAAGTTATAAGCCATGCTCCATAGATATCCATATATCTTTTCTTGTCATCTTCACATTGAAGATCCATTTCTAACAAAGTCTGTACTTTGATATGGTGCATGGAGTTTATTTAGGATTTATGTGGTTTTATGCCATCCTTTTGGAATTACGGTCAATCATTCAAACTTATGTAGGGTAATCAGTTGTAACACTCATGACACTTCATGGATGAAACCTAAATCTTCTTCTACATTGTAGAGGATTTATGTTCACCTTAAACATTTCAATATTTACTCTACTCCCAATATTTCTTTTAGAAATCACATCTCTTTAACATAAACACAACATTATTCCAATACCAATATTTATTTTGTTCTTGGGATAAGTTGTAGAATCTACTATATCCTTCTTAAAGATAGCCCACAAGAGATTATGTTAGAGTCAAAACTATGTTTCAAGAAACATTTTCTTAAAACTTTCCAAGTCTTGAACCAAATGAAAAGACAATTTAGGGACACTTCTAATCCATATCAGATATGACATCTTTTCTAACGACCTTAGATGAACACTTTATTTATCATATACGCAGACATTATAGTGCAACATTAACCTCTAAAAGCATCAATAAGATCTGTGTGACTTATCATCAAAATGAACCATATCACATAAGGTTCTAAATATTCTGAAACACTTTCATTATCTCTAAGATGATGACATGCATTTAGCTCAAATTCTCTCAGTCTCCAACAGATCAAACAGTACTAAATCAACTTCTCAAGTTAATCTTATACTTCTATCTGAAAATCATCCAAAGCTAAATGACTTATTGAATCCATACATATCCTTATATGTGTGATCAAAAAATCAGACATACTCCCACTGAAACAAGTAAGAGTCATCTTAAGTTCTGTAATCATCTAAACAAGATTCACATACTCTATTGATCCATATCAATAGGTCTAGAGATCCTTCGCTATGGAACTTCTATATGTGTCGCATTTTCATTGATTCTAGGACAATGGCATAGATACGTGAGAGCTGAGTCTTAAAACTTGAACTCCATTAGACATTATGTTATGGATAACGTCGTATATTACTTAGAATGTAAGGCCTAAAACCTTGGCTAGCCTTACTGTACCCGATCTCCTTACAAGATTTAAGAACAACATTTTTTCTCTAGTAAAATATATTCATGTTTCAAGATAAAATAGAATTATCAACCTTGATGGTCACAAGTTCATGAATAACATTTAGTCAAATCTAGTTTGAGGCATAAGGCAAGGATAAATGAACAATATCTACATATGAAATAACAGCATTTGTTAATTTCAAAATAAAACTCTTCACATTAGCTATTGTTCTACTCTCTTTGAACCCATTACATTCATAATATAAGAAATTCATTTGGATCCCCATACAAATATAGTAGAATAATAGTAACTCTTACCTCCATAACACACACATGAAATCATACTTCAATTACATTTGCAGATCTACCAGACACTTCTAGGAGCTACTCTTCCAATACTATAATTATGTTAATGACTATATCATCACATTAATGACAACAAATATCTATGTACCTGTTTATACTTGGTCTTCGGTTTGGGCATGACAACAGTTGTCCTACCTCTTACCTTTACCATGTCTAAGTCGATATCTCAAGCCATCTTCTTAATGAACTCAGATATCATTAATGTCAGACTTTCTTAATAAGACATTCAATTTTCTTCAGTATCTTATGTTATTAAGCGAGAAACATAATTAAGTTACATGTTTCATTCATAAGGAGCTCAATTTAACTGGATATAAACTGAAACAATTTCTGTTGCTAATTTATATAACATAAGAAATATCCAATATATCCAGATTATCAATATAATCATGTCATCATATGACATATGGACTTATCACACAATCTTAGCTTAGTTATCTCGATCACATAATAGGAACACTTTCCTTAATTTAGAAAATTAAAATACTTGGTAGATATAGTCATCTCCATGACTATAGCCATACATTCCGAACTGTATGTTAGTAGTATTGGTTTTAGTTTGTATTAGATTCCCTTCATAAGAAAAAATATTTTCTCTTGTACTGAGAACAATTCTCAAGCTGCCATTTAATGAATCAATGAATTTGAACATCTAAAACTCCTCTTTACCATAGTGTAATAGTAGTGACAAAGTATTACTAAAAAATATGCAAAAGAAACGATACCCTCATACATGAACAATATTCAAAGACCCCAAACACTTTGTGGTTTAAGTGAGCTTTAGCTCATCGCCCAAACCACAAATGTCAAGGTAGACATAACCATGTCCATTGTATCTCCATGTATCTCTCGGTTTGTCGGTTAATCAGCAAATGACACCAACTACTTGCCTCAAAGCCCAAGTTTGACTTGATAGCTTGGTTAAGCGAACCAAATTGCACCGTAGAGGTAACTGTTACCCATCTACTCAATTCACATAATCAGCAACGCTTTGGGAGTCACTTTAACCAGCTATGCAAACTTATTGCAGTGGTCAATAATGGAAAGATAATGCTTAATATTTACGATGGATAAAATGCAATATGGGTCCTAACTATTATTAGAGTAAGCGTCCTCAACAGTAGTGCGATCACTTAATTAAATCTCAATAAATAAGAATATAAAGGGATAATAGATATTATAGTCAACTGGTCAGCATTAATCGGTAACGATTGGCTTGCTAGAGTTTGACGTTACTGTCATATGACGATGGTGATCATTTGATCCCTTAAGGTCACACCTATAGGACCATTTCCGTAATTAAAAAGTTAATTAATTGTATATCGATATAGATTAATTAAATCCTTAAATTGAACAAATTTTATTTGTGAGTGAAAATTTTATGTCCTATTTTAATGAGATTAAATAAAACACAATTTTGTAATTAAAATGTTATATAACTAAAATTGATTATTGTTTATGAAACAATTTGAGATAAGAATAATTAGTTGATTATAATTATAAAGGGTTGTAGATTATATTAACTGGACTTAATATGACCCATTTTATATGTATATAATTATAAATTACTATTTATTTTGTTACATAATGTGAAATGATATTTAAATTGTTAAATATACATTTATCTATCCAAATCACATGTAACATGGTACATGACCTACCACATTACAAGTGACAAAATTACAAAGATAAAATGGACTCCATTTTATGATTGGGCCGGTCATGTTGGGTAGGTTTAGGATGTTAATTGGTTGTTGCTTTTAATAATAAAACACAATGATAACACCTAATACTACCTAGACCTAAGCTAGTGTTTTGGTAAGACCAAAAGTAGAAGCATGCTTGGAACTCCCAAGGGGCCACATGACCGGCCACACCCCACCCTACAAGAGAGTACGAAGTTCTCATTTTCCTTGTAGACATTCTTATGCAATTGCTTATCTCTCTAATTCTCACTACAATCTTTCTCATAAAAGGTTATGAAATACTTTGTTCTAAAATCTAATATCTTGATATATATATATATATATATATATATATATATATATATACACACACATATATATATATATATTACTATTATAGTAATATTATTAGTATTTAGATTTTAATTTAAGGTCTCTAATAATATTATCTAGTGAACAATATTATCAGTATTAAGGGTTTGTCTTGGGTGCAATCAAGAGGAGTGTTTCTACATTAGAAACTTGAAGTTCATCCTTATCATATAAGCTCAAGAATAAGGTTTGGAAGGTGTCCAAATGTTTTGCCCATATCTGCTAAGATCAATTTAAGGAAAAGTTTCTTCTTATCTTTGTCTTTATTTTGCATGCATAAGATCTACATAGTTTAAGAGTAACATATTAATGAAATGATATTAGAAATGTCTAATATTGAGTTTAAGAAACTTACAACCATGGCACAATGTGACAACCCTCGCGAATGCGGAAATAAAACATAACAAGCATGTGATTTATATAGCGGAAAATACGATGTTTTTAAAACTTTTTACATGCAAGATAGAAATACGAGGAATGTCAAATAAATACAAACTAAAATAAAATATACTACAAAGAGACGTAGTCTCTCAAAATGTTATCCAATATCAAAGTGATAAGCAAACTAGCTAAACAACGTCTAGAGGTGACTCATCCAGGCCAACACCCGCTAGCTCACACCCGAACCCAAAGTACCACAAGCATAAAGCCATCCAAATTAAGCAACCTCTTCATCCATGAAAAACATGAACGCCACAATCAGTGGGGAGTAACTCCGGCTTCTCCCAGCCATATCACAATAAATGTACATAAACGGAAATACAAAAGTAGAAGCATGCATATATAAATATACATGTGAATTACGAGAAGGATAAATAGGCAATTCAATACATAAGAATATTGATACATGAAGTACAAAACCGTAACCATCATATTATAGAAAGACTAAGGGATGACACTCTTAGGCAACCATACACTCACTAGGGCTTGCATCTCACCGTTAGCGGCATAAGTTTGATAAGATTGAGACTCGACAAACAAACCATGCCAAGTCATCCAATGATCACAAATATCAATCATATAATCATTCATCCAAACGTATAAATACGTTGACAACATCTCTCACCGTAAATGACACGCACTAGCACCGAGTACATGGCAAGTATGATTAAAATCGCATCCACGGGATAAGACATTTCCCTGAACGCATACACGATTCAATACATTTCGTATATGTAGACTAATTTCCTCCGGTTGGACGACGATATAAATATCCGATCCTAGTCTAACCCTGGCCAAACTCTCGGAATAACATTTTCCGATTCGACATGCGATAAACATTTCTCATCCAAGACTCGGTCAATCATAGACGCCGAGTACCCCAAATTCGGTCGACATTCACGAAATAGGCGGAAAAGAGCACAAGCATCATAACAAGCGGTACGCTACATGCAATGACACTACCTCGCAAGTATACAACATTTGGCGGCCGGGTCGATCAACGCAAAGCGTTCGCCTCCCAACAACGTCGTCATATGCCCACTAACACATGTAATTAAGCAGTAAGGATACACTCCCCGTTCCGACACTCCAGCCTGACGAACGTGGAAATAGCCAAGGGAATGAGAGTACAAAGCACATAGAAAATTAGTGCTCAAACAGTAACATGTGTAAAACCGACTCAAAGTGGGACATATTAAAAACCGTCACAAAACATGCGATTACAAGCGAATGGAATATCATATATTCGAAACATTAATATTTAAAGTCATTACGTAAATTTATACGATGAACGATCCATTGGAAATATTATAAATGAAAACATAAGAAAGAACTTGCAAAGGAAAGTCAGCGTGTGCCAGCCGGTCAGGTGGACCGGCTGCCGGCTACCCGGCTGGCACCCATAGTAACAAAAGAAAACAAGTGAAAATACAGATTGTCCTAGCCGGTCAAAGGGACCGGCTGCCGGCTACCCGGCTGGGACCAATAACATATGAGATAAAGATGACATATTAAGGGGTGTCTCAGCCGGTCGGCTGACCGGCTGCCGGTCGGCCGGCTGAGACATAAAGCATACTCAATTTTTTACGTAACACAAATAATTATACAGCCACTCCCCAGCCAGTCAGCTGACCGGCTGCCGCTCGGCCGGCTGGGGTCTATTATGCACAAAAACAACACTTTCAACACTTATGAATATTAACCAACTTCAATTATCATCATCAATCATCAATTCTCATTATCAAATATCAACTAGCAACAACTAATATCGACAACATAATTCCTAAGATTACTAATCATATTCTAAACACGATCACTATCATAGAAAACACATAAAACACGTAAATGATATCGAGTAACCCTTCACCGTTACCATTTGGCGTCTTCAATCCGCGTCGATGTCCTCTTCTATCAAGAAGTAGTCTTTGTCGGGGTCTTGGAGGTCACCACCTACAATTAGATAATAAAAGATGAATATAATTCACCTTTAAGAAAGACGGATAAATTGAAAGCGAGAAAGTGTAACAACCCGAAAAATACCAATTTTTCTAGTAAAAATATTTACTAACACTTTTCAGTAGAACTTAAGTTTTTAAAATAGGAATTTTTGTTCCGAGTCGTATTTTGAAATTCCGCGTTCGTATTTGGAATTTTTGAGGAATTCCATGAAAAGACCGTTTTTAGTCATCTTTGACTTTTCTTGACTTTTAAATCGTCTTTGACTTTTTCTTGACTTTTTAAAGTTGTCATTGACTTTTCTTGACTTTTAAAGTCGTCTTAATCTTTTCTGAACTTTTAAGTCATTTTTGACTTTTCCCGACTTTTTAGTCGATTTTGACTTTCGTTGACTTTTCCCGACTCGCTTTACAAGTTTGAAGACCGAAATTTTATTTAAAAAAATTATATTTTTGATTTATTTTTATTTTTATTTATTATGATTTATCATAATTTAATATAATTATTTTGAATTTATTTGGAATGTAAAGAATAACTTATACGGTTTTTAATCGAAAGTCATTTAACTATTCCCGACGCATCGTAAAGCGCGCAACAAAATCGAAACTCGACTTTGGCATGAGTCACACGCCATGTCATCGTTTTCCACTCACAACTAGATATTTTATTTGTTTTGATTAAACAAATCATAATATCTAGATATTTATTAACTTTATCGATCCGTTAACGAAAATTACGCAAATCGATAAATCAGACCCGATTGCTAATCAAGCCACACGGCTCCATCTCCTCTTTTTGTCCTTGATATTTTCTTTCTTTTCATTATAATAACATAATATCTTGATATTTGTTGTAATTAACTTTATCGTTAATTATATTTAATCGTTTACCGTAAAATAATTATTAAACGCGAGTCAATTACGGAACAACAATTTCAAAACTCGACATCCACTTTGGCCTATATGTACACGGCTCAACACACCACACTTGACTCACAAACAACTTTTCATGTTACCACAAATCAAATAAAGATCAAAATATCACTTTCTTTGATCGTTCTTCGTGTTCTTCGTCGTTCATCATTTGTTCTTCATCGTTCTTGAGCAAATCCTTCATAAAACCTTCATTTCTTAATTAAATCCTTCCTAATTTATATTTCTAGGATCTCCTCTTCGCTCCCCATCTTCCCGTACGTTTTATTTTAAATTCCGACAAAATCGTTTTCAACACTTTAATTATGAGAAATCATATTTTAAGTTCTAATAAGGTTTTTCTTGTCTTTTCTTATAGGGGAAGATTTGGAAGACGAGTTTGGAGACTCGTATATTTTGGGTGAAGATTAGTAGGAGGGTTTCTTGGTTTATACTTCTTATTTTGGTGCTAATTGTCTTGCTTAGCTAAGGTAACGATTCCGAGTTACTCGACGGATATATGTTACATAGCTTTTGTTTTCTTTAGTTTTTGGTTCATCTTTAGTTGTTGTTTATGGTTTACGGTTTTTGATTAGTAACATGATAAGTAATCCTTTTTATATGTTGTATGGAATTTTCATGTGGTTTAGTGTTCTTGATGATTTTGGATGATCTATTTATAATCATGATTTAATATGCATGATGGTTGAATTGGATGTTAAAAATGGATGTTGTTAATTAAAATGAGGTTAGGATTAATTTGGGGTGGTTGTTGTGGTGGCCATTGAAGTGGCCGGTTATGGTGGTGGCTGAACCGGCCGGTTCAGGCTGGTGAGACCGGTCCAGGCCGGTCCAGCCGGTCTGGGTTGGTCATTGGTGGGTCCGGGTTTTGGTCTTTGGGTTGTGTCGATGTTTGATTGTTTGGTTGTTGTTTTGACGGGTTTTTAATTATGTTAAAGCATGCGGGAAATATTAGGAAACGGTTTTAATGAAAATTGTAAAATCAGCCCATTTTGGCAAAAACAGGCCGTGAGGCCCAAAACAGGCCCATGTGGGTCCGGCCCAACTCAGCCCGTGGGTCCCACTTTGGGACTTGTGACGGTTTTTGAGTTATCTTCATTTTTATCGCGTTTTGTAATAATTAGCAAGCGAGAAATATTAATAAGTAAAATATTTAATTAAAAAGGTTTTTTCATAAAATTATTATTTCTCACATGTTAGAAATTATAAGACGAGATCGTAGTTTAATTGGATATCATTTAAGTCAAGCGGGGTTTTACGTAATATTTAATAATTCACATGTTAGAAGGTTTATTAAAATAACATGTAATGAATATGTTGATTTTATGTCTATGTGATAAAGACTCTGTTTCTAGCCGGTTTGATCCAACGGGTTTGGTCAAACTAAGATCTAGTCAGCCCCGATTTGACTGATGACCCGTCGCGGGACTCGGGTCGGGGATTTGTCTTCAAGTGAGGTTGTCTTTAATTATGAATTAGCCTTAGTAGATATGAGGCGATATGATATTTGATTATTATTGATATGCAATTAGTCACATGATAGGATGTTTTTCCCGTGACTGTTTTATTATATGGTTGGTGTCGTGTTGACTAAGTACCCATAGAGAATTATGATTATATGGCGTCTTGACCATTCTACTTCTAAATGAGTATCTTGGACCATGACATTGATAGGCCTTACTATCTTTAACGAGCATATGGAGTTTACAGCTTGATAGCTTTTGTGTCACTGGCTTGGGCCTTTTGATACCAAGCCGGGGGCATGGCATCCTAAGAGTTTCCGCTTTGGGGAAGGGAGCCAGCTTAAGTACTAGCCATCTCTGCTTAGGGGGTCGCCTAGCAGAGTTTCTCATGTACGGTTATGTAATGAGACAGGGAATGGGTTAGCTGTTGTCGCTAGGTCTGATCAGTCTAGTACTAGGATGTTTTCCTACCTTGTGGTATAGCCTCGAGTTACAGAAGTCGACTATTGACTGGACTAAGAACTTATGCCTGTTTGTAGAAGTATTGGTCTTTCATGTTTGTATGATTCTATGAGTTCTAGAAGGTGAGATGCAAGCCGGCTATGATTGATAGAGTTTGGATTACCGATTGTTAACTGATTCACATGATTACGTGTTGATTAGGGTTTGAGTGTATCACGGCCATGTTTCTGAGAGGAACCTCTGAGCTAGCATACCAGCTTCCCTACCTCGAGTTATAGTTTATTATCGGTTTCACATGATAGCTTTCACATGCTAGGTTATTTGTTAGTTATCTGTTTCATAACATGAAAAGCATATCATATATGTTAAAGTTTTGTATTGACCATATACATTGCTTTTATGTTATTCATGTTTTATTAAACTCGACATTTCGTGGCTGGGAGAACTCGGAGTTACTCCCCACTGACTGTGGCTTCCGTGTTTATATTTAATGCGGTCGAACAGGTGGTGATGCATACTTTGGGTACATTGACGAGCTAGCGAGCGAAGTATTTACCTTGGACCTATATTCGGTTCTTAGATTGTATATTATTATACACTCTTTTATTGCCGTATTTATACGGGAGATATGTCTCCCGTCTTGTATATCTCTTTGTATAATATTATTTCCGTTTTGTAATGACCCTTTTTATTTATGACACTTCGTTAGTATATTATCTTTTATTATGTAAATTAATTTTTTTTCTTTCCGCAAATTGAGGGTGTCACAGTTGGTATCAGAGCTATTTTGCTCCCGACGCACGTTTGTGTACCCTTGTATAAATAACTTGACCTTAATAAATAATAAACTTGTGAGATAGAAGGGTAAGATGGGTAGATTAGGATTTATGTTGTAGTCTCTTTGTTCTTGCTAAATGATAAGTAATAATCTGTGTTTTAATTTTTCAAGATGCCTCCGAGGATTGACAACACTATTTTAGCAGCTCTTACCGTTATTAAGCAAAACCAGCAAGCAAATCAGATTCCTAATCCTATTC
>JAIUZE010030939.1:0-10113 GCA_022085475.1 Heliosperma pusillum | reverse complement strand
AGGCATTGGGTCCAGAATTGGTTTTTCAATCAAGGGTTGGTGCGGTTGATGTTAAGCCAAATGTTGTTGATTTTTAGGCCCTTGAAACAGAATTGGATTCATTTATGGGAAAGGTTATAGAGCGTCTTGATGCGCAAGACAAGAAAATTGGTGCGGTTGTTGACAAGGTGGTCAAAACTGTGGCTTTGGGGAGTTCTAGCTCAAACCGTGACCATGGTAGTGAAAGTCCTAGACCTCTAATTAGACTCCTCTAATAAGTTCATTAAATTACATTAACTTAATGAATTAGGATCTAGTTATCATGCATGCAAATATAAAAGCATAAAATATAAAGATAAGAAGAAATTTCCTTACAATGAGAAATTTTCGGTCTAAAAAGGGCACAATAAGAAACTCCTTTTCTTATTGTTCTTGAGCATATTATTAGTGGATGATATACCATAAAAAAACCTACAAAGTAGAAGGTTTCCTTGTAGTTGCACCCAAGATTAAACCCCAAAACAATCACTTAAATGATGGACTAGATTATTCAAGTGACAAGAGCTTAATATTATTTACACTACTACTTTAGTAAGAATAATATTATGTTTGGAGAGTTTTTGGAGAGACATGCAAAGATAAGGATGACTGAAATGAGCAAAAGTGAAGTGGTAGAAAAATGAGAACATCACATGTCCTTATAAGGCCATCTTGGCCGGTAGCCCCATGTGGGACACTTTTGCTCTTTTCTAAATTGTGTAAGGTAGTGGAGTGTGAACTTGGTGGTAATGATTAAAGTCTATAATAATATGTCACCATAACAAAGATTAAAGTCTATAATAACATATCACCATGACTAAAATCATCACCCATGTTGTGGGAATATATCCGTATACATCCCTTTAATCTTACAGGATTATAATGAAATTACGATTTATATGATTAACGGGTCATAAACAAAATTGCATAATAAACAAAGGGATTAGGAATAACCTTTAGTCCTCGTAAATTCGGCCTAAGAACTAATATCAAAGCAGATATCCTCCTAATCGTCTCACCCAAGGTTGATCGAGAAATGCCCTTGTATTTGCTAGAAAATTCGAGAGAAAAAGAGTCTGTATCCTTTTTTTTGATGTGAATTAATGATGATTAAAATTAGAGAGTTAGAATGAGTAAAAACTCCTCCCATATACACCATATCACACGGCACACCTAGGAAAAAAATAAGGGATATTTTTCTCTTGTTTTGTTACCATTTTGACCGAAATTCCTCAGAGTAATCTGGACTCTTTTTCGGTTATATTAGCTTCCATTTAATATAATGTTGTACATATTATATTTGTCTAATATGTTGTCATACATTAATAAGGTCCATTACAACATTTTGCAGTGGATATAGTAACATAACAATTATTATGACAATCGTATAATATATACTTCAATTATAAATATCGGTATATTTATAATCCTGCTAATTAAATATAACGGTTTATGTTTAATTACGACTTAACATTTTAATTCGTTTAAGCTCACATTATATACTACAACTAAATATAACATTTTATATTTAATTACGAATTACAGTTAATTCGTCTTAGCTAACATTATTTAATCGTTATTAAATAATTATATCATCATCACATTGACTAACCTTTTAGTCAAAACACCGACTAACCTTTTAGTCATTTAATAAGGCATCAATATGATTATTTTCTCAAATAATCACATTTCTCACTCACATCCTTTAGGTGTGACTTTTAGGACCAGTTGATCACCGCCATATGTATGACAATAACGTCAAACTTATCTAGCAAGCCAACCGTTATCGATAAACGTTAATCAAATGATTACAATACAAAGTATACCCTGTGAACCTACAGAGATTTATTTATGTTATTGCACTAACTGTGGAGGACACTGGCTCCAACAATCTCCCACTTGTCCGTACAAGTGTATGTGCGATAACCGATTCTCATATCCATAATAAATTTCCACCTCAATGAAAACCAATTGCAAAGTCCGTTTATCCACAAAGGTCGTAAGTTTACAAGTGATCAGTATCAAGCGTGGTTCCCCGACTAGATAGAGAGTAACTTAATGAATAAACGAATCTTATTCGAGCATGGCCATGCATTTCAGTTACAGTTTCGAGGGCCCTGAGAAAATATCATATCACGGATAAAGGTGGGAATTTCTTCAACTCGAAACTTTGCAGATACAAGGCAGTATGAAATGACCCAGTGAAAATTCTACTTAGCTCTGTTACGTCGACATGAGAAAGAAACCAAGTCACCCAAAAACGGACCCTTAATCTCACGAGACAGTCGATAGTCAAAAGGAAGAATCGACTTCTCAGCGAAAAACATATGGATGTCCTATCCACGACTGGCACCTAGGTTCTGAAACATTTAGGCCTCAATAACGTTGTCACAACATTGGCCTGAGGAGGTTCATTTAACTCGCATATATGATCGATCGTAAATGTGTTGATTATGGCTCGGTGAACCCACCATAATGACTTCACAGACAATACGCCAGAGGTATCAGGCTCATGTAGGCGGGATTACGGACAAAACAAATTTAATGTTAACAGTTCACTTTGTGGGTTCAATGTTGCAGTACAACCCACATGAAAAACAAAATATAAAACAAAACGATGATTTTATTAATAGTTTTATGAAAAAGATACAGGTGTCTAATCCATATAAAACAACTAATACAACTCAGGAACACGTTTGATTCCCATGGAATTAACGTGCCCTTCATGCTTATCATATCTCAATGGTTTAGTGAGAGGATCTGCGACGTTATCATCCGTAGCAATCTTGTCTATCACTATCTCCCTTTCCTCCACGTAATCTCGGATCATGTGGGCCTTCCGTTGTACATGCCTAGACTTTTTGCTGGACTTAGGCTCCTTAGCTTGGAAGATGGCACCACTATTATCACAATAGATGGTGATCGGGTCATCCGAACTAGGAACTACAGTTAGTCCTTGTAAGAATTGACGCATCCATATAGCTTCCTTCGCAGCCTCTAAAGCAGCATAGTAGTCGGACTCAGTCGTAGAATCTGCTTATAACATTTTACTTTGTTCGTTGCGAGCGTTTCCAGCCCTGACGGCAGGAACCATTAAGAGAAAAACAAATTCCAGGACTGAGATTTCGAAGTCATCTCGATCCGTTTTGGAAGATGCATCTGCGTAACCGGTTGCGCATAGCTTAGTGTCACCTCCATAAGTCAATACCCAATCCTTAGTCCTCCGTAGGTACTTAAGGATATTCTTAACAGCTATCCAGTGTGTTTCACCTGGATTGCCTTGGTAACGACTCGTCATACTCAATGCAAATGCCACGTCTGGACGTGTGCATATCATGGCATACATGATCGATCCTATAGTTGATGCATAAGGAATCCGACTCATGCGCTCGACCTCTTCCGATGTCTTTGGTGCTTGAGCTTTACTCAACTGCATCCCAGAGACCATTGGAAGGTTCCCTTTCTTGGAGTTGGTCATGCTGAACCTCTCAAGAATCTTATCTATATAAGACTCCTGACTGAGGGATAACATCCGTCGTGATCTATCTATGTAGATACGGATCCCCAAAATTCTTTGTGCCTTGCCCAGATCTTTCATCTGGAAATGGTTCTTTAACCAAACTTTTACCGAAGTTAAGAGAGGTATGTCTGTTGGACCAATTTCATAGTTTTGATAATGACATATGTTTACGTAATAATGTGTTTTACTCGATATATCATATGCGTGTAATTGTGTGCTTTAGTCTTATCATAGCTAGCAACAATTATGAGAAGAAAGATCAAAGTTAGGCATAACTTTGATAAAGTCTGTGAGACAAAGTTATACCAACTTCAGGAATAACTTTGGAAGTGAACTTGGAAGTTATCGCTAACCAGGCATAACTTTAAGGAAAATCGCTTCAAACAAGATCTACATAAATCTACACAAGACTCGAGATGGAGGGTCTTTGTGATCAAGATGAAGAGATGATCCGTATACTGAAGATCTTTGTGAAGATTAAATAGTATAGGTCGTCATTCGGTAACTATTCCATTCGAGAGATTTTATGTTCAAAGTTATAGCTTTAGCCTATGACTTTGGATGATAAATTATTGATGCATGATTTTGGAAATAAAATGTTTTTGAAATGTTTTCAAAAGTGAAAGAGTATTTTTTATAATTATCAAAAGTTTTATTAGAGAATATATTTATGAGATTCTATTGGTTAGTAATACAATTTATGGGTTGTCATGCTACCTAGGGTTTCTAATATATTCTATCTCAATTTGTTGTTAACCTAATTAACCCACCTAGTGGTTGAGCCATCTAGGGTTTCGTGAAACCTAGTTTGTGCCACCTAGGGATTCGTGCTCCTAGGGTTTTCGTGAGCTATAGGAATCCGGCCTCCATAGGTTGTTTCCTTAGTTTACCTAATCTAGGATTCTACTATATCTTTACAACAATATTTTGAGATATTAAGATAAATATATTTCCATAAGATAAACCAAATAATATTTTGAGATAAAGATATTTCTAAAAGATAAGCAAATATTATTTTATGGTAAGATAAATATCTTTATTAAATATTATACTAGGGTTTTAGATCTTCTATGATTCTACTTCTATAAATACTCATTCACATACAAATTGCAATTTGCACTAAATACACTACATTCACACGGCTATCTATTTTACTTGTGTTGATTTTTCAAAATCGTTTTAAAGCAAACCTTTGAGCAAATATTTATTATTTTTAGAGTTTGTTTTTAAAAGAGTCGTGCATCAATTATTATCAATCGCTTGAGTGAAATACGTTATTGGATAATAGTACATCATTATAAGCTTACAATTCTTTAACGGGAATCTGTGTGAGTTATATTGTACTTTCTTATTAGCGTACGATAGTATAGAGTATTTAGCGATACTCACCTTGAGTTATAATCATAGTGTTGATTATACGAGTGGGTTGGTAATTTTTGTAATCCGTAGAAACGTACTAAAAATTATTAATCGAGAATAGTGGACGTAGGTTTCAACGTGTGAAACTGAACCAATTCAAAAATCGTGTGCCTCTCTCTTATCTCTTTACTTTTCGTTATTTCGTTATTTGCGCTTACTTTGATTAATTAATTAGTTGATTTTAATTCATAAGATCAAATAATTAATTACATATCATATAAATCGAAAAAGTGGGGCTAGTTTTTAATACTCAATTCCCCCCCCCCTCTTTCGTATTCGATCAATAGACTCTACAATTGGTATCAGAGCCTCGTGCTCTTGATTGCCTTACAGCAAGGAGTCTGATCCATTTATCTTTTTATTTTTATTTATTTTCCGCTGCATTTAATTTTATTTTAATGGATTCCAAACATCTGAAGTGTCCCGTATTCGATGGGAAGAACTACAGTCTATGGAAAAATATGATGACCCATTTCATAAAGGGTAACGATTGGGAGTGTTGGCTAATCATTAAGAATGGTCCTAATAAGATCATGCTTGGAACGGCTACTGGCACTTCCATCGAAAAGAAAGAAGAGGACTATGTTGAGGCAGATTATAAGAAAGCTGAGAAAAATTCAAAGGCTATTAGTCTGTTGCAAAACGGCATGACCCATACTGAATTTGATCGTTTCTCATCTAGTTCTACTGCCAAGGAAATATGGGATGTTCTTGAGTTAGCTTATGAGGGAACAACTGTTGTCAAAAAACAACGTATTGCATTAGTTATGCGAAAATACGAACTGTTCTCCATGGAACAAAATGAATCGCTTGACAGCATGTCCACTCGCTTCTCCAGTATCATTAATGAATTGAAAAATCTTGGAAAAACTTTTGACTCCGAGGAAATTGCCAGGAAGATCCTTAGAAGTCTATCTAAACGATGGAGACCTAAGGTGACGGTAATTGAGGAATGTAAAGATCTATCTGAACTATCTTATCAAGAGCTACTTGGCACCCTAATGGCTCATGAGATTACTCTTGATGAAGATGCGGCAAACGATAGTAATAGCAAGAAGGTGGCTTTACAGGCCGAATCAAGTGAAAGACAAGATTCGGATCTTGAAGATGAAACAGTGTTATTTGCTAGACGTTTTAAGAAAAAGTTCTTTAATAAACCACAAGGGAAAACGTTTAACAACAACACTAACAAATCTTACAAAAAGCTAATTGAGTCAAAAGGGTCTCTTTCAAGTCGTGGTTGCTTCAAATGTGGGGATAATGATCACATGATCAAAGATTGCCCCACCTGGAAGAAAATCAAAGACAAAAATCAACGAGACAAAACCAAGAAGGAATTCAAGCAAGTGATGATGGCTTATTGCTGGGGAGATCTCGACACAGAGGACGACGAATCAGAAGAAGAAGAAGTCGCCAACTTGTGTCTAAGCAACGTCAGTCTTGACCTAATTTCTGACAGTGACAATGAAAGCGAATCCGAGATGTGTCTTGTCGGCAACTCAGATTCAGAACCAGACTCAGAAGATGACGAAGAGGTTAGTCATCTTGAACTTAAAAAGCAAGTTAAGAATTTATCTAAGAAGTCTTTAATTAAGTATTTTGAAGAAGCCTTAGATCATTGTCATGAGCAGCGTCTAGAATTGAAAGATCTTAAAGAACAAATTCTTGATATTGCTGAGGAAAACCAACTTCTAAAGGCCAAAGCTAAAAAGCTCAAGTCTAAAGTTATGGCAACTTCAGCTATAACTTCAGACAAGACAAATGTTGAGAAAGAAGCTCTTGAGTCTAAAGTTATGGCTAATGAAGCTATAATCTCAGAGTTAAAACTCAACATTAAGCATCTGCAAGCCAAAGTTGTAGCTAATGATGCTATAACTTTAGAATTGAAGAAAGTCAATGAGCTTTTACAATCTCAAGCCAAGACAAAGGAAGTTGTTATTCTTGATCATGAGAAAGTAAACTCTTTTCTTTCTCAGCAATTGAAAGAATTAAAGGCTGAATTCTCCCAAGCCAAAAGTCAACATAAAGAGGAGAAACTTATCTTGAACAAACGTTTCAATGATTTTCGTGAAAATTTCAAAAAGAACAATCCCTCCAAAGATTCGAATGTAGACCATTCGTCGTGTGAAAAAGAAATTCAATCTTTGAAGGAATTGCTCCTACATGCACGAAAAGTTCATGATAAGTGGGAAGGAAGTCAGAAGGTCTTAGACTTCCTTACCGAACAGTCTAATAATAATATGAAGAAAGGTCTTGGTCATGAATGCTATAGTCGTAGAGACCACGATAAATGCAAATCCACTCCTTCTGACCGTGATTTCAGAAGAAGGAAGTACGTCAATCTTTCAGAATATCTGATTTGCAATTATTGTGGTCACAACGGTCATGTTAAAAATAATTGTGTTAAATATGTTAACGACAACAAACTGATTTTGTGAAAGAGCATGACGTGTCTAGTGAGTCCGAATCTGAATCTTAACGTGATGAGATTAGAAACAATGAGTTTAGATGGGTTTATGACATGGCTTTCGATTACACATCTGTACCTTCAAAAACTAAACCTCATGTGAATCAGAAGCAGTCGTCTAAACCTAATGTGCGTCGCAACAATAACAAACACTATAATAAACCTAGCAAACCCTATCCTAAGAAGAAAAGAATTGTCAAACAGATATGGGTTAGGAAGGATCAAATACATAGAGTCACTAACCACAAAGGACCCAACTTAGCGTGGGTACCTAAAAACTGTATTTGATTCTCTTGCAGATAATAGTGAAAGAAAACAATCTATGGTATCTCGACAGTGGATGTTCGAGACACATGACTGGAAACAAGAATTTATTTCTTTCACTAGGAACTGTTGGGGCGACGGTGTCGAGTTGCGTGTTAGCTGGTAGTGTTTCTCCGAAACTGAAATTTCTGTTAAACTTTTTATGGAATACTGTGATTCCGCGACGGGGCGGACGTGATAAAATTGCATGCTATGAGATGTTAGTTGTTAAGCATTGGTTGGAAGGCAATCGGGTTAATTTACCTTCTCTTGTTTTTAATCGTATTTCACAAACCGCTTTCTCGGTGACCGAAGACAAATTTTACTCTACTCTTGACTTGCCGTATGGCATGTGGTTGTCACGGCTCTTTGAGTCGAAGGGAGGTGTTAATATGCACAATTATGGGGTCGCCGTAAAAGATGAAATGTGTGATACGTTCTTGAAATTTATGAAGCTTGATGCTAATGGTCCGGAGTTGTTATTTTTGGTCAAAGGAGGTTCGGTTGGATTGTCTTCGGGTGGGGCTGATTTTTCTATGATTGAATCCAAATTAGATATGTTCATTGGGAGTATTATGGAGCGCTTGGATGCGCAGGATAAGAAAATTGAGACGGTATTGGACACGGTTGTTCAAGCCGTGGGCGTGGGTTCCTTGAGCTCAACCCGTGACCAAGGTGGGTCGGGTGTGAGTCGTGAGATGAGGACATGGATGGATGGTGTGGATGATCGCCTTGCTAAGTTGGAACGAAATATTATCGATTGTAAGCAAGAGGCGTATAGGCAAAGGGATAGGATGACTTTCTTGGTGAGCCAAGGCGGGTCGTTGGTTAAGAGCGGGACGGAGATGCGTGAGGGGATGCGTACTATATACGATGCGACGGAGGCTCTTTCGCTAAAAGTCCGGAACTTTGATGTTTGCCTCACCGCTCAAGCTTCTCATGTGTCAAATTGCCTTGACCGTCTCTCCACTCTTGAGTATCGCACTAGGCCCGGCTATGTCGATCCTAACAAAATCCGTCAACCCAAAATGCCTTGATTTTTCTATCCTTGGTTGTTTTAACTCTTAAACTACTAATCCTATTCGGCCCATTTGGCTTATTTTGAAATTGTCTATTCAGCCCAATGGCAACTAACAATATATTTTGTGGTTTGTAGTTTAATCAACATTTGCACTTTATTTTGCTTGATATATCTCGTGTTATATTGCGTATTTTGCATATCTATTTCTTGCCTTGACATGTGTTATTCTAGTCGTTTCATGTCTTTGTTCTTGTCTTTTCAATGATGCCAAGAAGGGGAAGAAATGATATGATTTGAGTCTTTGCTTAAGCTTGCTCCTTGTCAAGACTCGTTATCTCTTAAATTCTCTCAAGCTATAACTTTGGCTAAGTTGTTTTGTTCTTGCGATCAAAGTTGCTATAACTTTGGAGGGTTTTGTTGAGGGGGAACTATTACTTAGTCACATTGTTAAGAGGAAATCATATGAGACTTGTCATCATCAAAAAGGGGGAATTTGTTGGACCAATTTCATAGTTTTGATAATGACATATGTTTACGTAATAATGTGTTTTACTCGATATATCATATGCGTGTAATTGTGTGCTTTAGTCTTATCATAGCTAGCAACAATTATGAGAAGAAAGATCAAAGTTAGGCATAACTTTGATAAAGTCTGTGAGACAAAGTTATACCAACTTCAGGAATAACTTTGGAAGTGAACTTGGAAGTTATAGCTAACCAGGCATAACTTTAAGGAAAAGCGCTTCAAACAAGATCTACATAAATCTACACAAGACTCGAGATGGAGGGTCTTTGTGATCAAGATGAAGAGATGATCCGTATACTGAAGATCTTTGTGAAGATTAGATAGTATAGGTCGTCATTCGGTAACTATTCCATTCGAGAGATTTTATGTTCAAAAGTTATAGCTTTAGTCTATGATTTTGAATGATAAAATATTGATGCATGATTTTGAAAATAAAATGTTTTGAAATGTTTTCAAAAGTGAAAGAGTTTTATTTTTTATATTTATCAATTATTTAATAGAGAATATATTTATGAGATTCTATTGGTTAGTAATACAACTTATGGGTTGTCATGCTACCTAGGGTTTCTAATATATTCTATCTCAATTTGTTGTTAACCTAATTAGCCCACCTAGTGGTTGGGCCATCTAGGGTTTCGTGAAACCTAGTTTGTGCCACCTAGGGATTCGTGCTCCTAGGGTTTCGTGAGCTATAGGATTCGGCCTCCATAGGTTTGTTTCCTTAGTTTACCTAATCTAGGATTCTACTATATCTTTACAACAATATTTTGAGATATCAAGATAAATATATTTCTATAAGATAACCCAAATAATATTTTGAGATAAAGATATTTCTAAAA
>JAIUZE010030938.1:0-18087 GCA_022085475.1 Heliosperma pusillum | reverse complement strand
ATGAGCACTGCTTTTCATGCCGCTACAGATGGTCAAACTGAGAGCACGATCCAGACTTTAGAAGATCTTCTTCGGTCTTGTGCTTTAGACTTTCATACATCTTGGGAGAAGAGTTTGCCTTTGGTGGAATTTTCTTATAACAACAGTTATCATGCTTCTATCAAGCTGTCACCATATGAGGCTTTATACGGTAGGAAATGCCGTAGTCCGGTTTGTTGGGATCAAGTTCAGGATGATCATATATTGAGTCCCGACATAGTTACTGAAACGATTGATCAAGTTCAAGTCATTCAAGAGCGAATGAAGGCCGCTCAAGATAGACAGAAATCTTATGCCGATGTTCGTCGTCGACCACTTGAGTTTGATGTTGATGATCGGGTATTCCTTAAAGTGTCACCCATGAAAGGAGTGAAACGGTTTGGAGTGAAAGGAAAGTTGAGTCCTAAATATATTGGACCGTTTCGTGTGCTTAAAAGAGTTGGTCCTGTTGCTTATCGTCTGGAATTACCTCCGAACTTGAGTAAAGTTCATGATGTGTTCCATGTGTCGCAATTGAAGAAGTATATCAGTGATCCGAGTCATATTATTCAACAGGAAGTGTTGGAATTGGAACCTAATTTGGCTTTGGAAGAAAGGCCGATTCGTATACTGGAAAGGGCTAACAAACAACTCCGAAACAAGGTGGTACCTTTAGTTCGTATCCTTTGGCGTTGTGGAAACGTCGAATCAGAAACTTGGGAACCCGAAGCTAAAATGTTAGATAAATATCCCGAGCTCTTTGCTTGAGGTAAATTTCCTTTTTCCTTTCCCTATTTCTATTCGATTTATTTTTCGAATATTCCGTTCTTTCTATAGAATATCGAATTTAGTAGTAGATTATTACTATAAGTTTTAGTTAGAAATTTTAGGCATAGATAGTAGAATTATTACCGAACTAAAAGCTTTTGGAAATATTTTATGATTTCAAGTATTTTACCGTCAAAGAGTGTTGAGACTCGTTATTGGAGACGTTCGATAACTAGTTTTCTCATTTATTGATGCGAAAATGTATCTTTTAAGTCTTTGACTTGGGACGTCGATGTTCTTAAACTGCAGATGAGAACTTTCCGTACCATTAATAAGACTCAGTATTTTTATTACAAGTATATTTTTAACAGTTTTGAAATAGACCTACATATATGTTACGTTCTTTCTCCTAAGTTTCGAGGACGAAACTTTTTAAAAGGAGGGGTGATTGTAACAACCCGAAAAGTACCCGATTTTTCTAGTAAAAATATTTACTAAAACTTTTCAGTAGAACTTAAGTTTTTAAAATAGGAATTTTTGTTCCGAGTCTTATTTTGAAATTCCGCGTTCGTATTTGGAATTTCTGAGAGATTTCATGAAAAGAGCGTTTTTAGTCATCTTTGACTTTTCTTGACTTTTAAGTCGTCTTTGACTTTTCCTTGACTTTTTAAAGTCGTCATTGACTTTTTCCTGACTTTTAAGTCGTCATAAACTTTTCTTGACTTTTAAGTCATTTTTGACTTTTCTCGAATTTTAAGTCGACTTTGACTTTTGTTGACTTTTCCCGACTCGGTTCATAAGTTTGAAGACCGAAATTTTATTTAAAAAAATAATATTTTTGATTTATTTTTATTTAGATTTATTAAGATTTATCATAATTTAATATAATTATTTTGAATTTATTCGGAATTTAAAGAATAACTTTTACGGGTTTAACCGAACGTCATTTACGCGAGTCAATTACGTAACAACCATTTCAAAACTCGACATCTATTTTGGCCTATATGTACACGGCTCAACCCACTCCACTTTACTCACAAACAACTTTTCATTTTACAACAAATCAAAATAAGATCAAAATATCACTTTCTTTAATCGTTCTTCGTGTTCTTCGTCGTTCATCATTTGTTCTTCATCGTTCTTGAGCAAAACCTTCATAAAATCTTCATTTCTTAATTAAATCCATCCTAATTTATATTTCTAGACTCTCCTCTTCGCTCCCATCTTCACGTACGGTTTAATTTCAATTCCGTCAAGATCGTTTTCAACACTTTAATTATGAGAAATTAAGTTTTAAGTTCTAATAATGTTTTTCTTGTCTTTTCTTATAGGGGAAGATTTTGAAGACGAGTTTGGAGACTCGTATATTTTGGTGAAGATTAGTAGACGGGTTTCTTATTTTATACTTCTTATTTTGATGCTAATTGATCTTGCTAGCTAAGGTAACGATTCCGAGTTACTCGACGATTTAATGTTACATAGCTTTTGTTTTGTTATTTGAGATTTTAGTTAAGTAACATAGTCTTTTAAGTTTGTGATTCATGTTATTGTTATATGATTTAGTTAGTAAACATAGCCTTTAGTTTTGTTTCTTTTGATTTGGTTAATCTTTGTTTATGGTTTCATGTTTTTATGATTAAGGATTTTTAGTAGTAATAGATAGTAGTTGTGTTTTCTTAGGTTGTATGAATTAAATAAGTTAGTGTTCTTGGCATATTTTTATGGTTTGTTCATAATCATGAATTTTTGTATGGATGGATGTTAAAATGGTTGTTTGATAATTAAAACATGGTGAAATTAATTGGTGTTTGATGGTGGATTGAACCGTGGGAAATGGCCAGCCAAACCGGACCAAACCAGACCGGTCCAGGCCGGTTCAGACCCGGTCTGGGTTGGTCCATGGTGGGTCCGGGTTTTGGTCTTTGGGTTGTGTCGATGTTTGATTGTTATGTTATTGTTTTGACGGGTTTTAAATATGTTAAGCATGCGAGAAAATATTAGAAATCGGTTTTAGAAAGTTTAATCAAAACAGCCCATTTTTGTCAAAACAGGCCGTGGGGCCCATCCAGGCCCATGTGGGTCCGGCCCAACTCAGCCCGTGGGTCCCACTTTGGGACTTGTGACGGTTTTTGAGTTATTGTCATTTTTATCGTGTTTTGTAATATTTAGCAAGTGGGAAATATTAATAAGTAAAATATTTAATTAAAAAGGTTTTTCATAAAATAATTATTTCTCACATGTTAGAAATTATAAGACGAGATCGTAGTTTATTTTGATATCCTTTAAGTCAAGCGGGGGTTTACGTAAGATTTAATAATTCACATGTTAGAAGCTTTATTAAAATAACATGTAATGAATATGTTGATTTTATGTCTATGTGATAAAGACTCTGTTTCTAGCCGGTTGGATCCAACGGGTTTGGTCAAACTAAGATCTAGTCAGCCCCGATTTGACTGATGACCCGTCGCGGGACTCGGGTCGGGGATTTGTCTTCAAGTGAGGTTGTATTTAATTATGAATTAGCCTTAGTAGATATGAGGCGATATGATATTTGATTATTATTGATATGCAATTAGTCACATGATAGGATGTTTTTCCCGTGACTGTTTTATTATATGGTTGGTGTCGTGGTGACTAAGTACCCATAGAGAATTATGAGTATATGGCGTCTTGACCATGCTAATTCTAAATGAGTAGCTTGGACCATGAATTTTACTAGGCTCGTATATTTTACCGATTAGAGTTTCATGGGTAATAGTTTTTTGTGTCCCGGCTTGGTGGGTTTATATCCAGTAGGGGCATGGCATCATAAGAGTTTGCTTTGGGAAAGGGAGCCAGCTTAAGTACTAGCCATCTTGCTTGGGGGTCGCCTAGTAGAGTTCTCGTGTAAGGTTAGGTAATGAGACGGGGAAAATGGAAATAGCTGTTGTCGCTTTAGGTCTGACTCAAGTCTAGATTAAATGTTTCCTACCTTGTGGTATAGCCTCGAGTTACAGAAGTCGTCTATTGACTGTGCTAAGAACTTATGCCTGTTTGTAGAAGTATTGGTCTTTCATGTATGTACGATTCTATGAGTTTTAGAAGGTGAGATGCAAGCCGGCTAAGATTGATAGAGTTTGGATTACCGATTGTTAACTGATTCACATGATTTCGTGTTGATTAGGGTTTGAGTGTATCATGGTTATGTTACATGGTAACCTCTGAGCTAGCATACCAGCTTCCCTACCTCGTGTTATATTTTATTATCGGATTCACATGGTAGCTTTCATATATTAGGTTATATGTTAGTTAATTGTTTCATAACATGAAAAGCATATCATATATGTTAAGGTTTTGTATTTTCCATATACATTGCTTTTATGTTATTCATGTTTAATTAAACTCGACATTTCGTGGCTGGGAGAACTCGGAGTTACTCCCCACTGACTGTGGCTTCCGTGTTTATATTTAATGCGGTTGGCAGGTTTGTGATGCATACATTGGGTAAATTGACGAGCTAGCGAGCGAAGTATTTACCTTGGACCTATATTCGGTTCTTAGATTGTATATTATTATACACTCTTTTATTTCCGTATTTATACGGGAGATATGTCTCCCGTCTTGTATAATTCTTATGTATAATATTATTCTCCTTTTGTTATGAACCTTCTTCTTTAAGACACCTTCGTTATGATGAATATATTTAATGATAGGTTCCGGTTTTAAAATTTACCGATTTTCACTAAAGTGAACCTATTAGAAACGTATTCTCATCTTTTATTTATTAAATTACTTTTTTCTCTTTCCGCAAATTTGAGGGTGTCACAGTCAGTATAGAAGACCACAATAAGTCAATTTTGTAGACTGTGTAAATCAATCTTGAAAATTGAACCCGATTAAAACCAAAAATAGGACTTTGGAGCCATTTATCCAACAATCCCCCACAATGGCGACAAAGGAGGTAAATAAAGGAAGCTTGAGGAAACTTTTGGCAACGGGGATTTAGCGTTAAGATATTGGTGTCTTGTGGACTTTAACCAACACCCAGTAACGTACAACTTTTCTCAAACCGCCATCTTAGGTGGATCTAGCCTTTAACCATTAGATGGAGTTGGTGAGAGTTAAGCTGCGTACTTACTTAATCCCAAACCAGGGCTAGGACTCGCATCATCCATGAACTCATCATGAACGTAAGAATATATATATCTTTTACTTGGACTCGCCAAGTGCCCCTCACACAATTCCTGGTTTTTCATGAATGCCTCTTGAGATCCAAAGCCTGATGAACCTCTTGGGGTTAGGGAAATTAACCCCCACATTCAGATAGGTGAGTTCATCAGGTTTGATTGTCGCAAACCATCCACATGGACTATGAACTCATTAAGAGCTAATGCTCAACCTTCCACAAATGACAATATATCCTTTTAAGTACAAAATGTACACAAAATAAGATACTACATCACTTTATTAATAGGAATGGTAGTAGTATCATGTCTCGAGTTTCTTGTGACTTAGTTTGACCTGTTGAACTTAGATAGACTAAGACGGGTATCCATCACAATTCACCCCTTTAGAGGCTTTAAACCCATTCCCAAGTGCAAACTCTTGCACTAACTTTATGCAGAGGCCTATAATAAAAAGGATCTCAATATCCTCTCATATTGTACGTACGTGATATGACTGATATCACACTTTTGTAGGGGATCTCAATATCCTCTAGAATCTCACAAATTTTGTGAACACATTATTTCGATCAAACTTTCCATTATTCTCTTGGTTATTGGCCACTTTAGTGTAGCTCTAACTGTGCTCCATGACAATAAATGGAGCCCAAAGCCCCCCACAGTGGAATATATGCTAGTAAATCGATTAACCATCATCCAAATTTTAATTCTGACATAACTAGCAGAATATATATATTATACCGCATCACATATCCAACGAATAAAATATCATGAAACATTGTATCCAAAGTTCAAATAACCTTCATTATTATCTGACATATAAATCAGATCACACCAATAAACCGTCCTCAAAAGCACAATTATTTCATAGTTAAAACGCAACACCCTTGTGTTCAACGACTATATTAACAACATAAGTTTATCTTGTCCAAACATCTTTCATATATACAATCCAATTTGTCATGCAACAATTTTTGGATATATTTCCGTAATTTTCCATATATATTTGTGTTCATACATCGTCACAAATTTCCACTAGAAAAATGTCATGAAATTAACCAAGAACCATTCCACACTTTCAAGTAAATATGCATCACATATTCAAATCACACGATGAACAGTCATTTCACATATTCACAAATGAAGATGTATGATCGAACAAATAGTTTTGAAATTTATAAGCTTTTGTAAGCGGTAAAACTTACTCAACATCATGACATATTCACTACTAGCCTAACTACTATAGTTTGGTAGCATTATAAACTCAATAGCATTATATGAGATTCACCACTAAATAAATCATATATATGCATGTATCTGAAAACAATAATACTACAAATATAATGAACCAGTAAAACCGGTTTAAATGTCAAGAGTAAAAGACTACATGGCGTAACAGAAGATAGACTTACTTCACTTAGACACCCCCACAATTCATCACGATCTACTAAAAAAAATAGTAGATGAATCGTACACTTTAATTTGTGAACAAAACATTTAAATAACTCTCAAAGTAATTGATCATTTCTTCAATGAAGTTTTTCCATGTAATCTCAAAAAGAACATATAAAACTCCCAACTTAACGACAAACTCTTGACTAGTTAAGTGGCCAAAGTTTTATGCTTAGACTAGCATCACTCTTCAAAGTGCATAACATGATGATCAACATTCAATACAGATAGATATATGTCAAGAAAGACCAACATTCTTGCGTATAACTATCACATAATTACACATAAAGCAACATCCCCAAAGATATTCAAAGCTCTAGGCATGTCAAGTACTTCACACAAGAAGTACATCATTAACAAGTTATATATAAGAGATGATATAAAACAGTACCATAATATCAAATGAAAGGTAGAACACTTTCCTACTTCCCCCACATGTTGTCACGTTATACACAAGTGACAACACAAATTAATACAACATTCACAAATGTCTGATAGTTATATTCATTCATTCAATCAAGTCATTTTGTAGAGTTGTATTTGACCCACTACAATATGTAATCTGGTTTCATATAAATGGCAAAAAAATGCTAAAACCCCAAAATTCATTCAATATCAATTCATACTGAAAACAATTATGATACGATTGAATTGTGTCTGATACAAATTTACTCGTATTTTAGAGTACCACCAAACATTGTAAATATAATATAGTCTAGATTCAAAATTTTGAGTTACTATTTTGTCTAGCAAACATCAATCAAGTATACACTATACATCACTATCTTTACAGAAATTTTGAGTGGCGATAAGAAATCATGCAAAACCAAAATATAGAGCATCATTCGCACCTCATAATATTCGCGTAAGTCATACTATTATGGCACATTTCATAACATGATATTTTAATATCTAGCATACTGAGAAACAAAATTCAACTTTTCAAAAGTTGTTATATATAACAAAATATACAACTCTACACATTTAGTGAGCACCACGTGTGAGTATAAACAAATTCCTCTTGGATTACTTTTATAATACCTACTAGTAAAACAATCTTTAAATAATCCAAAAAAAATAACAAAGACGGCATTCATTCTTTTTTCAAGGGTAAAAAAAAATTAATGGTTAATTCAACTCGTCGTAGAAGATACCCGACAATGACATATCGAAATAAATTTCATATTTAGTAAACTCCAAACAAATTCCGCATAATAACAACCATCAAGATTGATAGTACAACTCCATGTACATAACGTCGTTATTCATTATTCGTTGAAGCCTGATTAGAGCGACGACAACACAACCCATTTCTCGAATAAAATGTGACCAATTAAAAACAAACAAAACTTAACGAACCATTTTCTAACGAATGCATTTGGTGAAACTAGTGGAAATATTACCTCATAATTCTCTTAAAAGATAAAATGCCACCTACCAAATTTAATTACGGAGTATATAAAAACCACTTCCAAATTATAAGTTGTGTGAATTAAAATTCTATCAAAATTGGACACTTCATTCCACGTAGAAAATTAGACTTAAGAGATAAAATATTTTTAATTGACAAGTACACCACATACCACAATTCCTCTAATAACAACCACACCAACAATTAAATAACCTTAAACAATAGTCTTTTGGCAAAAACAAGCAATATTATAATGGTGCAATCCAAACATAATTCTTAATCACTTAAAATATATATATATATATATATATATATATATATATATATATATATATAGAGCAAAGATCAATTGAGTCCACCCCATTCCTTAGAGTCCTTGAGTCCTCTTGTAGGCCATTAGATCTTGGGGGATGAATGGCTGAGATTTGTGCTCCCAAAAACTGATTAAGGGGTTAATTTCTCACACTCTCTCATCCTCACTAATTAAACACTAATCCATACCCTAATTCAATACATAAACTTTTCCACCCAACTTTTTCTCTCTCATCTCTCATAATTTCATTACTTCTCCACTCTCTACATCCCAAATCCCAAATAATTCAAAATCCCAAATCCCAAATCCCAAATAAATAATTCCTCCTCACTTCCTCTCAATCACCACCCGACACCACCACCACCACCACGAAAAACACCAACACCCCCCACACCCACCCATCACTGCCAAAAGTGGCGGCCCACTGCCACCACCGCTGACGTCCACATCCGGAAGCCACTCCTTGGCCACTACCGCCGCCTTTCCCCTCCGTTTTGTTTTTCAGATCTGGCTCCCGTCGCCCTCACGCACGGCCGCCTTCCTCCTCCCTCCTCTCCTCCCACGCGCGTCCTCAACCTCCCTCTGCTGCTGGCCTCTCCTCCTTCTTTGGCTCCTCTTCTATTTCTTTTTCTTTTTCCTCTTTTTTCCTTCCTTCTTTCTTTTTTATTGTCTTTTTTTTTCTCCTTTCTTTCTTTTAGATCTACTATTGCTTGCTTGTTTTTTTTTTTACATTTTTTCTTTCATGTTTAGTAATTGTTTTTTTTTTTTAATTTTTCATTTTTCCAGATCTGAAATAATGGTGTAATTGTTGGTTTTGGTGACGATAGACCGATTAAAGTTACACATATTGTTTATTAAAGTAACACGAATTGTCTAGTAAAGTTACACATCTTATTTATTAAAGTCACACATATTATCTATTAAAGTAACACAAATTATTTATTAAAGTTACATATTTTATTTATTAAAGTCATATATATTGTCTGTTAGAGTAACAAAACTTATTTATTAAAGTAACACAAATAACTTCTATTAAAGTAACACAAATTCTCTATTACAGTTACACATTTTATTTATAAAAGTCACATATATCGTCTATTAAAGTTACACATTTTATTTATTAAAGTTACACATTTTATGTAATAAAGTCACATATATCAGTTATTAAAGTAACACACATTATTTATTAAAGTAACACTATTAAAGTAACACAAAATGACCTTGAAAACGACCTTTAAAGTTACACCTGTTATGTCAGATCTGTTTCTTTTATTAGTTTATACTCTTGTTTTCATATTTTTTTCTAGATCTACCTTTTTTGTAAGTTAGGTTGGTTTATTAAAGTAACACTTATTAAAGTAACACAAATTCTCTATTAAAGTTACACACCTTATTTATTAAAGTAACATTTTTTTCCTAGATCTGAAAAAGTTACACATTATCTATTAAAGTAACACAAATTCTCTATTAAAGTTATTTATCTTATTTATTAAAGTCACATATACCGTCTATTAAAGTTACACATTTTATTTATTAAAGTCACATATATCTTATATTAAAGTAACACACATTATTTATTAAAGTAACACAAAATGACCTTAAAAGTTACACTTGTTGATGTCAGATCTGTTTCTTTTTTTAGTTTTTACTCTTGTTTTCAAATTTTTTTTCTAGATCTACCTTTTTCTAGATCTACCTTGCTTTTTACATAGTTTTTACTACAGTTACACTCATAGAGGACTACAGTTACAATCATAGAGGACTACAGTTACACTCATAGAGGACTACAGTTACACTCATAGAGGACTACAGTTACACTCATAGAGGACTAAAGTAACATTCATAAATTTGTAGTTAATTACGTAGATTCAACATGCAATAAAATTCAAAAAATTCCACTCAAAATAACCTAAAATTACTAAAGTTACACTCGTAAAATATTAGAGTAACACTCGTAAATTATCAAAGTTACACTTGTAAAATGTTAAAATTATATAAATTCAAATTTTTATGTACAAAACCGTCTTAAAAAAAATTAAAGTTACACTCCTAAAATGTTAGAATTATACTCGTAAAATGTAAAAAATTATATAAATTTAAATTTATAAGTAATAAACCGTCTTAAAAAAATATTAAAGTTACACTCGAAAATCATCCAAGTTACACTCGTAAAATGTCAAAATTATAAAAATTCAAATTTTTATACAAAACCGTCTAAAAAACATTAAAGTTACACTCGAAAATCAGCAAAGTTACACTCGTAGAATGTTAAAAGTATATATATTCAAATTATTATATCAAAACCGTCTTTAAAATTTAAAGTTACGCTCGAAAATATTAGAGTTACACTCGAAAAGAATTAAAGTTACACTCGTAAGGTGTTAAAATTGTTTAAATTCAAATTTTTGTATAAAAACTGCCTTAAAAACTTAAAGTTACACTCTAAAACATTAGAGTTACACTCGCAAGCATCAAAGTTACACTCATAAATCTCAGCAGCTAAAAAGTGCTCAAAAGTGCTTAAAAGTGTTTAAAAAGTGATTAATGTAAAGCTAGAGAGAGAAAGTTAATTAATTAGTGCATAGGTAATTAATTAGTGATAAGAGTATTTTTTAATCTCCCAAATCTCAGCCATCCATCTCCCTCATCCAATGGCTAGGATGAGGACTCAAGGACTCTAAGAAAATGGTGGACTCAATTATTGAACTATATATATATATATATATATATATATATATATATATATATATATATATATATATATATATATATATATGTGACTAAATTTTGATATTGCATTTCGTGCCAAAGAAAACAAATCCCACATATGACAAAATCAATGGATTACTCTACAAACTTTTTGATAAAATCATATTTAAGATCACTCATCCAACATTTCAACATGACTAAAACTTATAGTGGATGACAAAATAAATATTGCAAGCATATTTTAATAGTAAGGTTGGCAAAAGTGCTTTAGGAAATGAATTTTGATGGTCTCATCTTGTTGTGTGTTATCAACAAAGGAAAACGTAATACAAGCACATGAGTTACACCATATATATATTCCAAAAGAGAAAGAAGTACGCACACATCACTGCTAGTATAAAGGGAATAAAATAATTGACTTTAGAATGTTAGGAATATATTACGACGAGTTGTAAAACAATAATAATATTTTTTATATTACGATGAAATCGTATATTATATGAAAAATATTGAATAAAAATGGTAGACAAATTATTATAAATACGATAAATAAACAATAAATGGTAAAGAGAATAGCTTATCTGGTCTTTGTTGTGGCGTGACATGAGGTCACTGTCCTAAAGTCAATTATTCCCCGTCTACTACACACGGCCTCGTTAGCATTCGACCCCTAGGATTACACAACCGCCGCAACTTCGGTGTAGGCGAATAAGCAGATGAGAACAACCAAGATCATTGCCAAACGATCATCAAAAGATAGGAACACATTTCTTGTATCTAAGAAGAGAAGTATTATGTTTGTTGTGTTGAAAGTGATTTTGGAGGGCAGTATATATAGCAGTAAGAGAGCATAAGAAATAACGAAATCAATAGTGAAAGTTGTGTGTTTTAGTAAATAGAGTAGTCAGTATAGAAGACCACAATAAGTCAGTTTTGTAGACTGTGTAAATCAGTCTTGAAAATTGAACCCGATTAAAACCAAAAATAGGACTTTGGAGCCATTTATCCAACATAAATATGGTATAATTAAGACTACATATGAATAGTGAGAGCAATTTAGAAGGCAAATATTTTATATTGGAGAGTCACTTAGGCGGGAATACTGAGCAGGAAAATTATGAGATGGGTTAATCTTTTCGTAAATAGAGGATTCTCATTTAAGACGGGTCAACCCGTCTTAAGCTTAAGGCTGGTCAATCCCCCCCACAAAAGGGCAAGTGGGTGGCAAATGGAGCCCACCACTTGCTCTTTGTTAGAGAGGCTTAACCCGTCTTAAGCTTAAGACGGGTCAACCTGTCTTAAAGGTTTAAAGGCAGGAGACTTTCTGCTTCATAACAGACCATTTTGCTTGTGACCGTCACAAAATTGTCACTAGAGCTAGCCAAAAGGAAAAGGTCAGCGCGACCCACCACAAATTGAGCCCGGGTCACATCGCTAACATCTCGGCCCGCCCCATGCCAAAGGCATGGTGTGCTTGGTCGGGCCGAACCTAACCCGTGGCCACCTCTAGTTGTGACCTCTCATAGCCCCCTTCCCACTTATTCTTAAAAATAGAGACAGACAGATCGCGAGCAACTCGAGACCGCTTCGGTCAAAGCTCATCCGCTCGTGCGAGTACAGCTCGGACTCGAACCCGGCTCGAGAGCTTAACGAATCAAGCCGGCCAAACACTGGCTCGGGAAGCTCGCCACCAGCTCGAACTTGCGTGATTAGATGAGATATTGCTCATATTTTATAAAAATCACAATTATATCTTTGTATCATGCATCAAATATCTCACTTATTTGTCAAATATTTTTACGTATCACTTTTGAGCCTTGTTATTGAAAATATTGAAAGAAAAAAAAATTAAAAAATTTATAATTATATATAGGCTCGATTTGAGCTCGAGTTTGGTTCGAGCCCGCGTTAAAGGTCAGAAACTTGATAACGAGCGCATTTTTTTCCAAATTCGGGAAAGCTCGAGATCGGCTCGAGCTCGTGTTTTGGTTCTTGAGCACAAGCCGAGCAAGGCCAGTAAAGCGTAGACAACCAAGTTAGTGCAAATTTGAGGCTGTGTTCGTGCATTCATTCGTTTGAGCTGTTCAAGTTAAATTCTAGTTATTTTTGCTACGATTTTTACACAAAGGTATTGCTTATTCGCTGCCATGTTAACCATTTCTTGTAAACGAAGTCGCTTTTGCAAACGTGTCACTTGGTGAGTAAGCTCCTCTTTAGGGAAAGACAAGTGTACCGAAAAAAAAAAAGAATTGCAAGTCAAAATTAAAAGCAAATCAAGAACTTTGAACTGATATAATTCCAACTATGGTGTAAGTAGATAACCAGACAGACTTGTTCTTCTCCGTTCAAAGTTCTCATTTCTAAAAAAAAAAAAGAACTTTGAACTAATAAGAACAAGTCGGACTAGTTATCTACTTACACCATAGTTGAAATTATATTAGAGTTGCATTGAGGTGTTAAGTGTTAACTAACCGATTTAGGCTGCCAACATAAAGAACTTAAGGCCATGTAGAACTTAGGCCATATTAGAGGTGATCATGGGCCGGGTCGGGTCGGGTTTGGGTCGGGCCGTCGTATAAAATTAAGCCCAAGAGTGCGGGTCGGGTCGGGCCATATGTGTGGGCCAATTTTATTGGCCCAAGCCCGGCCATGCGGGCTTAAAGCGGCCTTCGGGCCAATTCGGGCTTATAATATTCACTCTTTAAATGACTTTAGAAATCTCATTATATTATCAGATACTCTGTCATAAAAAATTTTAATACTAAATTATGTGATTTAATGAGTATTATCAATGTAAGCAGTAGGAACGTAGCTTAACAAATGCATTAGTGAAATGTGCATGTACGTAGTATTGTTACGACAAGTTTTCAACAAATGAACGTAACGTAACATGAAAAACTAGTGAAATGTGCATGTATAATACTATCTAAAAATTACTAATTTAAACAAATAACATTTTTTCCCTCGTCACAAGAAATTATTTATTTGAAGTTAGAGATGAGAAGAAAACAAAATGGACAGACCTATGATTAATTAAGTGCACAATTTTCAGCTGTACAAAACTCCTAATGTACTTCCGACCTTTAGTATTATGCTTATTACGGTGTTGTGCAGTTCTACTGTGAATTGATATTTGTTCTTTAGGCTCAAATTTTAGGCTTGTCATAATAATACAGGTAAATAGTTTATTACTCCTCCGTAGATGCCAGTTGATTTATTAAATCTATTAAATTTTGCTTAAGTTCGGGTCGGGCCGGGCCAAAATTCGGGCCTTGAGGTCGGCCCAAACCCGGCCCAATTATTTGATACGGGCCATGGGCTTCGGGCCGTGGGCTTTTCGGGCCAAAATTCAAGGCTCAAGCCCGATGAAAAATCGGGCTGGGCCGGGTCGGGCTAGCGGGCATGGGCCATTTGATCAGCTCTAGGCCATATACATATTTTACAACACTTCTTATATAAGACCGTCTTAATTTAAGACAGATCTTACATCCGATGAAAAAAGAGGTGAAAATAGAATGAGGTTGGAATGGTCTCAAGTTAAGACGTTCTTAAACAAGATTAACAAGGTAAGTTATTATCTACTCTTTAAATTTTTGATTTTGTTTAAAGACTGAAATCAAGACTTAATTTGAAGTATTGTTCATCATTATGGTCTTAAATCTTGATTATATATATGTAGTGTATCAAACTTATCGCAACCAAACTCCAATAACAGATAATTCAAAGATCTAAATTTACACAAAAATAATCAATGACATGTTTGAGACTTTGAGCATCCAAGGCTAATCAAGAACTGTTGTCACAAAAGCTTAAAGGCTAATCAACCTGAAAACGAGAAGACAGTAGTAGCATAGTGACATAGGTTAGATGGGATGATCTTAAAGGCTTTAACCTCAAGGTTTTCGCCGTTAACTGTCTTACATGTTGCCTTACGTCCTTAACCGGTTACCATGTTAAGGTCCCCCTGTATTAAAGCTTTAACATTAGAGGAGTTTTTAAGCAGAAAGCTTCGACCAACTAGTTTTGAGCTGTAGGTTCTTCAGATTTACAAATGGAGATACTTCACCTTTTAACAAACTCGGCATTGTAGAAAGAATCTGCAGATTCATGGACGAGTATAAAACTTACACGGGGTATGAGACAAGACAGTCTCACAAGTGAAATGAAAACTGTGTCGTGAAGAGTGAAGAACATTTACATAGGGTATGAAGCTTTAAATGACCCAAAATGAAAATTGTATCGTGAATAACAGTAGTTGTAGGCACGGAAAATTTATTAATGTGCCAAATAAATAAAATAAATTAATTACTTTGAGTTAATATCAAATTTTAACTTAATTTGATTATTTTTGTCCCGATAAAAGAAATATGTGTCGATTCGTATTAGAAAAAAAATTATTCAGATCACTAAACCCAGAAGACAACCAAATTGGGCCAAGTCTACAAATAAGCCCATAAATGGGCATGTGACTACCAAAGTCCACCAAGGAGATTTAAACCACTATAAATATAGTGATTCTCATTCATTTGAAGGTTAGAAATCAAGAGAAATCATAGAGAGAGAAATTCTAGAGAGAAGAGAAATCATAGAGAGAAGAGAAATCATAGAGAGAGAAATTCTAGAGAGAAGAAAAACTTTATAAATTCCCTCTACAAAATACCTCTGCAAGCAGTCAACAAGCACACCAAAACTGTGCCGCCTGACCAAGACATTTAAGCTACAACATTCAAGAGAGAACAAGTCGACCCTCTCAAGAATACAAATTGACACCTTCTACAGAGTGCATACCACCTCTACAGGAGTCATTCAAACACTACGTCGTACTTCTTCTACAGATAGCATACACGTATTTACGGCATATTAGAATCAGAGGATACATTAGAGATTGTACACATAACTTTCTGATATTAATAAAAATTACTTTGTCTCTTATTTTGTGTTACATTTATTTTATGATACAAAATTAGCTGCTACAATGAAATGCTTTTTCGTAATAGAAAGCAAATAAACAAGCCAACGGTATGCCAAATTAGTTTCAACGAAGCCATCCATCCCTAAGAGTTCGATTCATACATTCCCTATACCAGTATACCACCCACCGCATTGATAAAACACTGGAAAAAAAAAGAAGGAAATCTTACCCACATGTTTAAAGCATACCTCAAGAGTATTCAGTGAGATGATGACAGATTTTGCATTACCAAACTTTCTAAGCATGTCAATTAGTCTCTCAGTGAAAAATTTCTTACGGATATCGCTTTCCTCAGATAAGTTGTCTTGAATATCGATGTCAATTTCCTCCAAAGATGAAGCACAATCACCCAAAACGAAATCTATGGGATCAGGCCCCTCATATTTGATATGTGAAAGCATTGGGGCAAAAATTCGAACAAATGAAGGTCTACTTGATAATTTTTCGCTTAGGAGAAAAATCAATTCAAATATCTTAAGCCTCGGAACTGATAGCTCCAATGCACTATCCAAAGAACATGCAACCTATTAGGAATATTAAATATATACTCAAGATCCCAATAATATCATATCCTAAGCATAATATATATTAGTTATTTTGCATATCAAATTATATATTGTAAAGATAATATTCTTCATTGTGTAGGCTAATATTACGGCTGGTTAAGCATTAGGTTAGATATGAGTGGCTATGTAAAGCACTATATATATGGAACATTCTTCATTGATTAATTATGCAATTCTATAAACTTAATACAACCAAGCTCAGTAGTTCTAAACTTGGACAATGAGTAAAAATATTCTCATTGAAAAATATGACGAAAAATACAGCCTGTGAAGTCTCATCTCTTTTAAAAACTGAAAACCCATAGATTTTGACACATACAGCAGTCATACTGATCACCAACTAATTTGAGTTTCTCGAGCGTTTGGCAAGTGTAAATGCTCATAGGGAACTTGACAGAATCCTGATCATCAGAATCGGTCATGAGTTCAATTTCCTGAACCTTATGCTTAACTGCGTACTCCATTACGAAACTAATGAAACTCGGGTCCAACATGAGGTCACAGCGAATGACAATCGTCTTACAGCCGTACCCATTTTGAGCACGTAACACCTTAGATATACATTTCTGAAAACCATCCTTGTTTCCATAATAAAGTTTACTAAATGGACCAGCAGGCAATTGAAGACGGTCAGCAATTTCAGAGAAATTGTACGAGAAATTGAGATATGGGGTCGTATCGAATACATTTAGCCATCTTTTGGAAAGTATAGAGGTTTGAAAATGACAGAATTTGGTGAAGTAGACAATCTGGTAGACTGCTAATTCTGTCTACATTTCTCGCATTTATGCTAAAACATAACTTCTTCTGCTCCATTTCGTAATTACCCGAATGGTTTTAACCTGACATAAGTAAAATGTATCACAAAATCTCATTAAAGATAACATTATTCGTTTCAGCCGAAAACCTCTCAGACACTCACAAAGTGCAAGTAGGAGGTCAAGTGGAAGGGCAAGTGGGAGAGAGAAAGCGCCCTCCACTTGCTCTTTGTGAGGAATATGTTCATCTTCAATGAGACGGACTGACAATGTATTCTGATGATTAATGGGTACTGAAAATTGAACAACAATACATATACTGGGATTATTCGCTTTATAAAACAAGAAATAACTACACTTAATGTGTACATTTAATAACAAAGAATAAGTGTAAGAAGTGCAACAAGCGCCGTATGAATAAACACACATTCTTATTCTAGACGGTCATTTTCGCCATGTCATCATTTTCTCGTCACATGTTAATAGTCACCTCTTTACCTAAAAATGTGTCCATTTAATCTGACTATAAAATGGTTACATATGGCATATCTAAAGATTTCAGACAAAAATAGCCGTCTGAAGTGAGACTTAGGCTCTGTTCTTTTGGACTGAAATCGTCTGAACTGAACTGAACTGAACTGAACTTATTGGATCTGAACTGAACTGAACTGAACTTAATAGACCTGAACTGAACTGAACTGAACTGAACTGAACTGAACTGAACTGATCTGAATTGAACTTAACTTAACTTAACTAATAAAATGAATATGACAATAATAATACAATAATAAATATTATAATAATATTAATCATTAAAAATAATAATATTATACTAATATAATAAAATAATAATATAATAAGATATATAAAAATAAAACAGTAATATAATAATAATAATAATAATATAATAATAATAATATAATAATAATAGTAGTAAAATAGTAATATTACTTATCT